>JASGXE010006206.1:0-27922 GCA_030068105.1 Sinentomon sp. SZTP_YWyxl
GGGAAATTGGAAATTTGTGGATTTCAACACTTTTGTTTCCAAATTTGGAACAATAACCAATTTTTCTGTTTCCCTTTTTGCATTCTCGGAATAAACCTTTTAAAAACCAATCTCCTTGTAACGTATCAGCTTGTGTATTAATTGCCAGTTTACCATAGCCTTGATGAAAGGGAGCCCATCTAGCATTCCCTTTGCAGGATTATGTAAAAGTTTGATATGGCAAATGAATAATGCGTTGGGATGGGATCTGATACCATCACAAGCACGGCATATTTCAGGTTTTCATGGAACAATGGAGACATGGCCTGGAATCTGCGAGCCAGATCCAGGATTTTCCGAGCTTTTTTATTTTGCACCAGTCTAGAATTAAAGTCAGCCGGTGCGCCGCACAGGTCAGAGTTGAAAGGGTCGGAGCGCAGCTCGGCCGGCCCTCATTGGTTACTGCTCCATTTCACTCGAGCACAACTGGTATGCCAGCTCCGGCAGAAGTACAGTGAGATTGTTTGGGGAAGAAGGATTTGGATTCCTGAAAAGAATCGCAACAAATTTGAAACTATGCAAAACAATGGTCATCCATTGTTTGAACATTCATTGCACACATATTTGGATAATCAATCACAGAAATGTATGAAATAAGCACACAAATTTCTGCAATGTCCTTGCACAAGGGCACTCAAATTTGCGATGGACAACTGCCGCTTCAAATCATGGACATGGTAGGTTTTTCACAGGAAAAATTTCCACTTCTAAGCTCTTCTGTTTTTCCCTGTTTCCCGATCATAAAAATGCAGGGGGTAAGAGCACTGGGACCTTCGACAAAGAAACGCCTGCCAAGGAACATGCTTGCCCTTCCCTGGCTTGTGCTTTTGGCTTTCCGTAGTGGGATATTTGGCCTCTGGAAGACCAATATTGAACCCTCGTAATTTCAAAATTTCTTAGGCATCTGGTGGGCTTCGCCTCAAGACCTGCCGCGAGGGGCTCTGCCCTTGAAATCCCAATTAGTGGGGGTTCTTTCCCCAGACTCCCCGACTAAGCAGCGCCCAGATTATGTGCACCGTCGCTTTTTCTGTAACACTGGCACCAGTGATTACCTGAAGGCAGCATGACCACAAGGTACGAGGGGAGATCAAAAATTAAAAACCCAAAGGTAGTTCCAGTGGGGCTGGGCAGTTGAAACTTGGCACACACCTTAAGCCATCTTTAAGTAGAACCCTTGCACAGTGGCACATTCCTGCGACCTTGAGATCAGATTCCTTATGCTATCGATGGGGAGAGTCTCCTCCTGCCCTTACAGTCGGTTTGTTGTCACCTTCTTCAAGTCGTTGTCGATGACTGCTTCGTGCTGCTGTTTTCACTATGGATAACTGCCGGATGCAGTTTTAACGTTGGTGCCAGACTCCAGAGATGTCGGCAAGGAGAGTTTGGGCACATGATCGCCATCCCCAGCGGAGAAACAGGGTGATCCCTCCAGAAGGCGTGGTGATGTGCTCAGTCTTTGGGATGTCAACGGAGTGGCCATCACCAACTGCCCAGAACAAGGAGGAACCATCACTGACAGCTTTTTTACCGATTTGCTGAGAAGACATGATCAAAAATTAATAACGAAATGCTGAGACATGATAACCAGAGGTCCTCTTCGTCTCCATGCCAATCCGCATTCACACAGCAGTCCCACTGCCAAACACAAAGTTGCCACATTGGGACTTGAAATACCAGGTGTGACCATGGAAGTAACTTTATTTGAGATGCCCCTACTTCTACCCTTCGTCTACATAAAGACCAGCATCTGCAGGAGCTATTTTCAAGGCCCAACCCACTTGAACAGGGTGACCAGAGACTGACTGTTTGGCCAAGAGAGGCCGTTGCCATCGACGATGACAGGAATCTGATTCAGAGATCGCAGAGATGCGCCACTTAGGAAAGCGACTACAGAGAGATGGCTTAAGGTGTGTGCCAAGTTTCAACTGCCTAGCACTACAGGAACTATCTTAGGGTTTTTAATTTTTGATCTCCCCTCGTAAAGGCGATATCTCTTACATTGTTGTTTTTTACTCTGTGTTCAAATTAAACAATGCTCCTGTGATGTTCAGCATCTGGGAAAGTGAGGTCAAGAATACTTAAGAAAAAGCATTCCTGGGCAGGGAAAGTCACGGTCGGTGCCAATCTGAATTTGGTCTCTGCCTGTGAATTGTGGTCATCTTTGTTTGCTGAGAATAAAATTTGAAGGTGTACAATATGTGTTGGTGATTGATCACCGACTTGAATCATTGGAAGTTCGAATTTGTTTTAAACTATTCTTGTCCTTCTGTGGGCAAACTTATTTACTGGCTCCTGGCAGTTTATGAAGACACAGTTGACTTGCTGTCCAAGAGGAGGCCAGACACGGTTCGGAGTACGCCACACAAAATGTTGCAGCATCTCCGACAGTGCATCAAAGATCCGTAATGAAACACTGGTGAGCAATTCATGCAAGTGACCACTGAGGCACTGAGGTTGAAGTTGCATGATGATGGTCAGTCCATTTTGCTGCTTCAGGAAGTGCTGGGACAATCTGACATCGAGTCACTATGTCAACATGAAGGAGATTCCACCAGTGACCCTTGATGCTTATCATATGGGTATGGTTGGTTGTTAGCTTATCTCTCATACCTTTTGTTATTTGATTATGCTGTTCGAAACTGAAGTGCCTCTTTTCTGCCATCTGCAATGACTGCATGGATACCTTGCCAAAGGAATCCAATGATGCCTTTTCGCTTCAATTAAATATCGAATGTCGAATCAAAATCGAAGTTTTATCATTCTTGTCATTACTTATTTTTTGCATGCCTTTTCTCTGCACATTTTGAGCGCAGGTTGCACCTTGTTTTCATATTTTAGATCAACACGTTCAAAAGGTGTACTTTGTCAATCATGGGTTTTTCTGGTTTTTAATGAATTAATGTTGCTTAATTTTGGCTCCCATTTTGGAGATGTGGTGACACTTATTTTTTGCAGCTGGACTGGTACTGACTCGTATCTGTGGTATTTTGAGCCATCACGATTTGGGTAGAGATGGATGTATGCAGGATTACAAGAGTGCACTTGTATTGAGAGTACGAAGGTGCAAAGTGGGTATATCATTGGAACTCAAGACCCACTTGACCTAGCAAATTGAAATTTTGAACAGAAACACAATGGATCCTTTGTGTGTACCAAAATTAAATGAAGTCGGTTAATAAATACAGGCCAGTTACTATTTTGATCCCTCCCCCTTAAGATGGTAAAGATAGAATAGTGCAACTGTGTATGGGTTTCCCATTTCTTTCTCGGGGTGTGATTGAACACACATCTCGGAAACATCTGTTTCTTCCCAACCTCGGGCCTGACAAAACTGACTTTCGTATTGCACAGATTTAAGTTATGAGGGACCAACCTACTTTGGGATGGTCTCACGGTAGATGAACCCATTACCACATTTGGGTGCAGGTGTAGGCTAAACACATGTGCAAGAGTTTAGAGCTATCAACCAAAGTCACATGCCACAATGAGGCAGCAGTTACCCTTCGTGGGGAATTGTGATGCATGTGTCCAAGAAGTGAGTGCTCCCTGAAATCGTAAGCCTTCTCAGATCAGCTGGACGAAACCACACAGTGTGACTGACTCCTTATCATTTTTTTAGGACATGAGGTTGTGATTGTGAAGAACAGTTTACGGTTGTGTGGAACAGGTGGGGCATTGGCCAATGTTCCGATCGTTCAAGACAAAGCCTATTTTGAAATCAAGATACAGCAGACTGGTGAGTAGATTTTCCGTGCATTTTCTCACTCAGAGATTGTGTTTTTACCATTTCCTGAATGTGCACCACGGACAGAAATGTCAGGAAACGTATTAAAGCACAGGAAATTGACAAACAGCCTTTATTCGTTCATTTGAAGAAATGTGAAAACGCAACGTTTCGCTCCCTCTTCGTGGAGCTCCTTCAGGCGAGCGCCGAAGATCGACAGTCAGCCTTTGGTGCTCGCCTGAAAAAGCTCCACGAAGAGGGAGTGAAACGTTGCATTTTCACATTTCTTCAAATGAACGAATAAAGGCTGTTTGTCAATTTCCTGTGCTTTAAAAAGATGTTATGTTTTCGTGTTTTACCAGTGTCATTAGAGCAATCTGCATGGTTAAGTCAATAACTTTACCCTTCATCTAAATCTGGGTGGGCTATTCTGCATATTGGTTTTTTGTGGGATGGTTTTTGTGGGTGTCTTATCCTCCGGTTAGAATGAGTTGGAGATTGAATCCATTGGGCTGTAATTCCTTACATACCTAAAAATTTTGTCACCACGGAACTGCTATCAAATCTTTCATTTTCCTTGATGGATTACAGTTGATGGCTTCATAATGCAACTGATGTAGGTAATGCTGGTGGCTTTTTCACACTTTGCATGTTGTGAGTGCTTTGGTCAGAATTCCTAAGGGTCCATCCATATCCATGAAGAAATCATGGAAGCTCCTCGGGATTTGGAGCTTGGTTGTTGTGTGGCTGAAGAGAAGATGAACGCATGGAAGTAGAGAGAAGTGTAACTTGGTTATCTCTTTAGACGAATGTGAGGGGCTGTTTGTGGACGATAGCAGAAACTCGCAATACATAGCTGTCGGTATTTCTAGAGTGTTAAATATAGTGTGCCTAACTCTCAGAAAGATGATCTGAAGCTTTTCATTTGCTGCTAATTCTGAAGAAGTACTGAAGTTCTGCATGAACTTTTCATTGCTTCCGCATATTTGCTTTTGGAGTAGAATTGACATTTTCTTTCCTCAATGTGAATTTCAGGTGACTGGGGAATTGGTCTGGCAACCAGACAAGCCGATCTGAACCATTTTCCTTTTGGTAGTGATCCTAATGCTTGGTTGCTGTGTGCAGATGGGATAATCAAAAACAATGGCATTGGACTCTGCAAAATCAAAGACATTCCACAAGAGGGTGATATTATTGTAAGCGACACAATGCTATGCTTGTTCTGTGTGCTGTTTTGTTTGCTATGATTTTGCTTGTGATCTTCGAGATGATGAAAGCATTAGAATTTGGCATGGAAAAATTTAGAATTTAACACGCGTTCATCTAATATTAAACAAAATCTGGGACAGATCCTGCTGAAGCTTCACTTGACATCTTTTCCAATCATCAATCCAGTTGCCAATTTAGGAAATCATTTTGGTGTAACTTGAATCTTCTTTGCTTACTGCTTGTGCTTGTCGTTTTTCTCTTCATTTTGTGGTAATGTTCAACTTGGGTGTCTTACAGTGGGGGGTTCATGTCGAGGTTTACATGCGCCACGGCGTAAATATGACCCCTGCCCCCGTCTCTTCCAAAAAATGTGAGACAGGGAGTCAAATTTGCGCTGCGGCGCAAATTAATCCAGACTTGAACTCCCCACGATTAGAATCTTTTACAGCTTTCCTTTTTGGCAGAAGTAATGATTTCACAAGAAAATTCCTGATTTCCAGCAGGAATAGGTACTCAATGTTTACTTGTCCTTGTGCAATCAACCAAAAATAAATAGGTACCTGGACCTAATCTTTTTATCTTGTTTTATGTTTCCCTTGCAGGGTGTTACGTATGATCATACCCAGATGAATCTCTTTTTAAACAATGAACCTCTCGATTCTCCTGTGACGAATATAAAAGGAACTGTGTATCCTGCATTGTTTGGTATGTGGACTGTTAAATTGTTTCAATTATACAAGTGATTCTTGACATCCCACCAAAAACATGATAATTTACACTCATTGCTTTTGAACTCCATGAAGCCTTCACTGGGCTTTGCAATGGGGTTAATTAAAGCACATGAAATTAAGACAGTTTTATCAATGTGACCGAGATTAGGTTCGACTGTCCAGTGTAGATGGAGAAGGTTTGTGAGAGGCGACAGTGACATGAGGTGAGCACGTTTTAATTTTAGAGGTCCACGTAGCTGGTTTGGAAATTTCTCGAAAACTTCTTATGTTGGGTGGGTCTTCAAAGCTGCCATTTCTCCTGTTTGTTTTGTGAAAATCAATCGCTGGATTGAGTTCCGAGTTTACAAAAAGTGCCTCCCAGCATCCAAAGTTGAATCACTCTGCTCATAACAGATTGTCCTTGCAAAATTACTTACCAAATGAGACTGCAGACATCAGAACATAAAGCTCGAAAAACAAGGCATTCCAGAATTATGAAACACCGCTGACTGCAAGATAACTGTAACGGCTCGCTATGCCAAGTGAAATGGGAAAAGTGTTCTTTTGCGTATTGCTCTTTTGCAACCAAGATCAAAATCTGATACCTCTAGAACACTTTGTTGCAATCTGGCACTTTTTCTTCCGCCTGCATAAGGATAAAAATAAGAAGAAAATAGTTTTCGGATGAAACAGTTAAATGGGAAAAACACATGCATGTGTACATTAATTCCACCGCCACCATGCATGAGTGAGAGGCATGAAATTTTCAGTTGTGCTATTGGTAGATCCCCTGCCGTGCTCACCATCAGCGGATGATACAGTATGTATCCCAGGGCTTCTTCATATGTGTCAAGCCCAGGAGGGCACTTCGTGACCTGGGTTAAGAGGGGCTGCTTACCGTTATGGTGTAGCACCCCACCCTGCCTAGCGAAGCAGTGTGTTTCTGGCTCACGCTCACCGACAAGAGTTGGGGACGGTCAGGATAACGTAAAAGGACTGTGGTGGATCTATGAAAAAGAAAATGTGGCAAAAATTGCATTGCGTTTCATTTACTGAGGCAACAGTCTCATTGCGTTATCATTTATTCAGAATGAAGATATTGCGAAAGGGTAGCCCTTCCCCGATATCTTTTACCGCGATTTCATACTGTCATTGATGAAGCTTGTTTCTTCTTTGTTTTTATTTTGTATTTGAAGTTGATGAAGGTGCGATCATGGATGCTGCTTTTGAGAATTTCACATTTCATCCACCACCAGGTGGCTTTGGTCAGATATTGATTGAACAGTCGATATTGTGATTGCATCTACCTTTATTTGCGTTCTACCTTACGTCTGCCGCTGCCCTTTCAAGATCATTGTGATGGTGTTTTTCACATCCACAATTTTTGTAACTTAATTGTGATGTAAATTTTTCAATTTTGAATGTCCTGTAGGTAACATCATTTTTCTTCACTCTTCATTGTTTCACTTGGTTCATATCACGAAATTCTCGGTCAGTATGACTCAGTGGCGTAATGGAGGCCATATGGCTCCACATGGAGAATGGTCCACGAAATACGTCAACTGATGCGGTGTGGCCTGGATAGAAAATTCCTCAGTGCTTTTATATTGGGTGTATGGGCTGGCCAATTGTATGCCCATTGGGCACATGGGCAAAGTATGGTCTGGGCAAAGTTCTACAACACCACTGGTATGACTGCGTCAAAAAAAACTCCTGAGATTTTGAACATAGGCATCACGTGCTCGTAAATTCTTGCATGCATAATTTTTCATTGGTTAGCATTGACCACTCAGATCCCAGTGTTTCATAAGCTCGGAATGCACGGCTGTCTCTGGCTCTGGCATTTCTGCCTTGTTGGGTCTTCGACAATGGGACATGCTGTGTTTTTCATGTTTTATTTCACCGATTATTTCTGGAGGGAACTTTCTTCTGCTACTCATAATTTCAATCTCCATCTGTGTTTCACAGACAGAATAATTTTGTTTACATTATTCTATCACATTTTAAGGGGGGAACCACCCAAAATGCCAAAATCGACTATTCTCAACCGATTGCGCTAATTTTTGGTACACATGTGGGGGGTCACTACAATAGTGTTTTTGCAAAATTTCAGCCCCCTGAGTCATCTGGTTCCCCTATGGCAGCCTTTTTAGTTAAAAAGCTTACCGAAACTTTGTATTGGTGCCCAGATTATTGAGTGGACGTTTTTTCACTTTGACATTGAAAACGGGGTCAAAATTTGATGAAAATTCGAATGGCAGAGTCAGAATTTCAAAATTTTGACTCCAAGTAGGTGTTCTGGAAGTAAAAACATGATCGCGATAAATAAGCGGCAGGTTATTTCGATAATTAGGGTCAAACATGGTAAAGGCAAAAGAAATCGAAAGTTCCGACACTGTCACTCGAAATAGCACAAATGAAAATGCGAGAAAAACGGGGTTTTCGAATGATCAGTTTTTGAGGGAAATGGTGAAAATGCAGTGGTCGAATTTGCATCGCGTATTGAAATAACGGATTTTTCCTCATTTTGGACCAACAGAAAATATCACAATATCAGTGGGAACAGCATTTGAAAACATGAGAAATTTTCTTTTTTTCACCTTTTCATGGTGGGTCCCCCCCTAAACAATTGTATGTTCACCTTTCGCATTTGGAGTCAAGTGCGAAAGGAGAATAGAATTTCATTCATGAGTGTAGTACATTGCCCCTTTTTCACGCTTTTTCCTGAGGTACAGATGACTGTCTTCGATTGTGTTTACGTACAAGTGTTATTTTCTACAGAGCTGTTGGGTACTGTTTCCGGCACAAAATCCGGTGTGGTTGATTTGACCAAATGACCAGGAAACTGCTGAAAAATTGAAATCAGCAACAATTTTATTTCCACCCATTTGTACTTCTCAATGAAATTGGATGCCACCATGATGTGGATGTCAGACGAATGCACAATGTTGCAGATTCATGAGCAGAAAAATTGGGATTCTGCTTCCGCATTTTGTTTTCTCTCCGATAAAACGTTGACGCAATAAGGCTTCGGGTTGGGAACAACGTGGGTGCCCAGTTGAGTTCTGCACAACTGTGGTTCTCAGCGGCAATGAGGTTCTCTTCTGAGCTGGTTCGAGCAGACAAGACAGTGATCAGTGCACTCAATTTTCTTTACATGCTGCTGCAAAATCAAATGGTAATCTATCTGATCATGAGCTAAAAATCTTGTTCTGCAAGATAGTGCTTCCTTCATCAGAAGAATCTCAGCCGAAAAAGAGAAAAATGGTGGTCCACATGGCAATAACAAATAAGGTAAGTCCGCAGTGAAATCAACAAAAGAATAACTGAATGAAAAGAAAATGGTAAAGCAAAATGGTTCCGAAGAAAACAACAAAGTGAGGTCTCCTTCAACAACTTTTATGCATCAGGAGAAACAGAGGGAAGTTTCAATTTTTTTTTACTTTAATTTAATTTTTCTAAATTTAATTTAATTTTAATTTAATTTTGTTGCTATCTGTCTACGGCATGCCTTTAAAGGTGCGGCCCCACATTGTGGATTATCCATTCGTGGATTTATCCATTCGTGGATTTCTATTGTATGGATTTATTCCATTGCCAATCCATGCCGTTTGTCATCGGTCCATTCGTGGATTACCCACGAATAGATTTCGCTCAAAAAATTGAAAATTTTCAATTTTTTGTCTTCACCCACGCGTGGATCCAGGGACGCGAGCACATTTGTGTATGCGCGCGGGCTCTCATCTTCATCATTTGCGCGCAGCATGTAACAGCCATGCACGCAGTGGAGATGAAGCAAGAAGCAGCAGAATGAGAGAGAGGGAGAGAAGGAGAGAGGGGAGAGAGGGAGAGAAGGAGGAGAGAAGGAGAGAGAGAGAGAGAGAGGGAGAGAAGGAGAGAGGGAGAGGAGGAGGAGAGAGAGGGGGAGAGGGAGAGAAGGAGAGAAGGAGAGAGGGAGAGAGGGAGAGAGGAGAGAGGGAGAGAAGGAGAGAGGGAGAGAAGGAGAGAGGGAGAGAAGGAGAGGGGGAGAGGGAGAGAAGGAGAGAGGGGGAGAGGGAGAGAAGGAGAGAGGGAGAGAAGGAGAGAGGGAGAGAAGGAGAGAGGGAGAGAATCGGAGGAGGGAAGTAGATCTGAGAGGGATGAGAAGTAGAGTGAGACGTCGGAGCGGCGGAGAGGTGAGCAGAAGGATGGGCAGAGGGGATGAGCGCAGTATGGAAGGTAAGGGGAGGTGAGTATGGAGAAGGAGCTAGAGGACTTGGTGAGAGAGGGTCCTCGAGAGGGAGAGAAGGAGAGAGGGGGAGAGGGAGAGGGGAGAGAGGGGGAGGGAGAGAAGGAGAGAGGGAGAGAGAGAGACTGCTAACTCATCCTTCACAGCGACGGCGCTGCAATTTATTTTGATCTTGAACAGTTTGGGTTTCGTTTGAGGTTTGAGGAGAGTTCGTTTGAGGTGCTTTTTTGCGGCCGATTTCCGAAACGAAGATTAATCGGCGGATCGCATTGATCCGCGGATCGACAAGTGGTGATATGGTTGACCTTGTCATTCGCAGTATGGATGTGAATCCAAATATTTTTGATCAACCAGCTCACATCTCATCGATCCGCGGATCGCGGCGATCCACCGATAAAACATCGTTTTGGAAATCGGCCGTTGGTTTGAGTTTTGCTTGAAGTAGGGCGTGGGGCTGTCTTTGAATCAAGGCATCACTCCAACTAGTTGGAGTGATGCCTTGTTTGAATAATTCACCAAAGACCACACTATTCCCTGTGCACAGACCTGATTTTTTTTATTCGATTTTCAATGGGAACTGTGAAACAAAAACAGTACGCTTCTGGTCAACCCTAAAAATTTGAATTCGTTTTTTCAGATCTCCCGGGTCTCCCGGGGGGAGGGAGGTTCGACAAATCCTGTAACACGATTTAAGTTGAGCAATTTTCATACGTTGCAGCTGGATTTCACATTAGAATTTTTGTGTTGTTGCTTACCGGGCTTACCCCACCGCCCGCAGCATGTCTTCCTTCTCGATCAAAAAGGAGCGACTGCAGTTTGGGTCCTGGCATTCGATTCCAAGGAAACGGAGAGAAAAATTAAAAAAATGAAAGTGATTGTTGGACCACCGTGAGAAACACCCAGCTTTTTGACAACTTCATTGCAAAATCTGTCAATTGCGACCATTCTGGAGCATTCTGGCGATACTTAAAATCCTTGAGAACCGAAAGTTCATTGCCACCTTAACAATCCATGACGCCTCGGCTAAAGCTGCATCATTAAATGACTATTCAATGTCCTCTAAAACGATACGCCCCCATATGTCGCGGTATTCAGTTGTCTGCGACTCAGCATTCAGCTCCATTCCCAAATTTGTTTGTTACCAAAAAAGGTGTTCATAAACTACTGTTGAGACTAAAAAATAGAAAGCCACCCGGTCCTGACGCTATCCCACCACGGCTTCTTAAGGAACTGGCGCCCTCACTGTCAATTTCCTTAGCAGCTCTTTTTAACCTTATTCTTTCTCAAGGTCACATTCCCGAAGACTGGAAAAGGGCTATCATTACCCCAATATCAAAAAAGGCGGGCCCGCCAACAAGCCTGAGGTTATTGTCCAATATCCTTGACTTCTGCATGCTCTAAACTCTGGACAATGGCACACCTGTTCACGCAATTTTTCTTGATTTGACCAAGGCCTTCGATATGTTGTCTCATACAAAGCTTATTCAAAAACTCCAGGCCCTCATGTTTCCCCAGAATATAATTGATGTCATCACATCCTTTCTAATCCCGTCTATCCCGTCTAGTGAACACATTGATTTTGAGTCTGGAGTACCTCAAGGTAGCGCCCTAGGTCCCCTCCTTTTCAATCCCCCTTGCGAATTTGTCAACAAATTTACAATCCACCCTGCGAATTTGTCAACAAATTCTCTCCCTGCCCTGAGTATTTGCTGCAAATTCTCAATCTCCCCTGCGAATTTGTCGACAAATTTGCAATCCCTCTTACGATTTGTCAACAAATTCTCAATCCCCCTGCGAACTTGTCAACAAATCCACTCCCTACCCTGAGTATCTGCTGCAAATTCTCAATTCCCCCTGTGAATTTGTCGACAAATTTGCAATCCCTCCTGCGATTTGTCAACAAATTCTCAATCCCCCTGCGAACTTGTCAACAAATCCACTCCCTTTTGCTGCAAATTCTCAATTCCCCCTACGAATTTGTCGACAAATTTGCAATCCCTCCTGCGATTTGTCAACAAATTCTCAATCCCCTGCGAATTTGTCAACAGATTCTCAATCCCACTTGCGAATTTGTCGACAAATTTACAATCCCCCACGAATTTGTCAACAAATTCTCAACCTACCCTGCTTGCTGCCAATTCACAATCCCCATGCGAATTTGTCAGCAAATTCTCAACCGACCCTGAGTATTTTCTGCAAATTCTCAATCCCCCTGCGAATTTGTCGACAAATTTGCAATCCCTGCTGCGAATTTGTCAACAAAGTTCTCAACCTGCGAATTTGTTCTCAAATTGTGACAAATTCGTATAGGGGATTGCAAATTTCCAACAAAAACTCAGGGTGGGTTGATATCAGAACCGTTGTCAGAACCATCAATTTTTTCCGGGGATTGTAAATTTGTCGGCTCATTTTTGACAAATCATCAAGGTGGATTGGATATTTGCTGACAAGTTCACAATCCCCCCTGAGAATTTGTCGGGACTGACTATTTGTCGCAACACCGGCCCTCCCCGAGACCCCCATCTGGGCTGCGCCGAGACCCTTCTCTGAGTAAATGCTCCCTGCGAAAACCCGAAATGATACCCTGTCCTGACACTCCACTCAGAAAGTTTTTTTGCGCTCTTTTCGAAAATTTTGCGCTGTCTTTGCAATCTGGCCCATTCACTTGAAATTTCTTGTTCCATGGGCTCCAGCGATGATTTGAATTCAGCAGCACTTCAGCACGACATGTTCATTCCTCTCTTTGCTGTCTCGCGTTTCCTTTTTCTCTTTCGCGGCTCCCTCGGTCACTCATTTTTCAACCTGCAACAGAGGAACGCGCAGCCTTGAAAGCAACAAGCATTGCGCAGAACGATCTCTGGCTCTTTCGTTCTCAATCACATGCACTTCAATTTTATTGACGAAGCTCGATGCTGTTGATGAACTTCCCTCTTTTCAACAAACCGGCACAACAAAACCGAATCCAGAAAACACCGAAAAAATGCTGTGTCCCACTTACCCACGAATGGATAATCCATTCATGGATTATCCACGGATGGAGCGAAAACCCACGCGTGGAAAATCCACAATGTGGGGCCGCACCTTAAGGTCGAAGATTTCACACAGATTTTAACTGTGGGGCTCCTTCACATCAACTTGAAGCTTACATTGTTGAAAAACTGTTCTTGGGAATCTTCCAGGTTCCAGGTCATAGCCGGGCAAGATTCAGGTCGTCTTTGGGGGCCCAAATTCACATGCAGTAGGTCGAACGGGAGTTTCTGGCCCGTGACTAGAGAACTTTGTTGCATTCACACTATGTTCACTGCTGGCATTAACGAGGGCATTCTGAGAATTTTCCTGTCCTGAAACGAGGTTTAGATGTTGTGTTGCTGTTCCAAAAGAGTTTTGTCTGATTTAATAGTGTTTTTGTTGATTCTTGTCCACGCATGCCACTTCAATTGCTATGTTTTGGATCACTTAATGTTGTTGCACAATTCTTTTTCAATCACATTTCTTTGACCAGGACCAAAAATGGAAAAAACCATGTGTTTGGTGAACCAGAACCCAACAGAAGATTGTTACGAAATTCCTACTCGGACGATTGTTTTCATGTGACATTCGTGCAATTTGTTCAGACCACACTTTGTCCGGTAGAAAGTGAAGCGGGATATTTATTTATTGATCATTCTGATGTGACAACTCCAGTTTTTTACTCCTGACTGTTCATGGCCCTTTGCCCTGACTGGTCAATGGCCCTTTGCACGTTGTAAATCGTGCTAGATTGCCCAAAGTAAATTGAAAGATACTGCATGAAATTGACACTGTTCTTAAAATGTTTTGGTCATTCTCAGTTGTATGTAATGTCGAATAAATGTGGGCATTGCTTACAGGACACCTTCCCTTGTTTCCTTGTCTCTTATCTGGACAAGGAAAGAGGTCAAAGGGGATTTATCCCCTTTTTTAACATTGCATAATCCCCGCTGCATGCTTGTATCCGACAAAGGCAGTGAAGTGTCTCGTCAGAGGCTCTCTCCGTTGGTCCCCCGCTGGGGCTGCTGCTCTAGATCCCAGCTGGTAGTCAGCCCTGGGTCACAAATCAGGAGGCCCAACCAGCCCACTTACACGGTAAACAATTTGCCCCGCATTTTTTGCCCCATCCATGTTTGAAACTGAAGGGACCTGGAAAATCCAGTGAATTCCATTTTATTTTCATAATCTAGAGAAGGGAAAATTCATCAGTTGACTGAGTTTCTGTTTGTACCTATCATTTGTCATCATCCTCATCACTGAAATTATCTTTTCTTTCTTTGCACTGTGTTTGTTTGGTGTCATGTATTTTTCAACATGTCATGCGGGAATCCGCCCATTGTGTGTGTGCCTCAAATTCCTAACAATCCTTATTTGACTGTTTTTTTTTCTGTTTATTTTTTTCGTTCAGTTCATGCATTTCAAAATTTTCTATTGTTTTGTTCCACCCAATACAGAATTTTTTTAAAATATACGACATTTTATTCTATCAATAGTTTTTCAATTTTTGTGCTGGCGCACTTTCCAACTTTGCTCTTCTCCTGTCTGTGATTAGTTGCGCAATTTTCTGTCGATTATTCAATTGCTTGGCATACACAAATTAGATTTGCCACTTCATGGCCGTTTTGGGACTTCCTTTTCAGGAGACTTCATCTAAAAGGTCACCCTTACCATCTCTTTAAATTGTCGAATCCATTTTTGGTGATAGAGTTGAATGATGAGCAAGAATCACCATGAACTTGCCTCAAAACTTCATGATTTTTCGTTTCTGTTTTCCGAAGCTGCATCCTATGCACGTAAAAACTTTCTCATTCCTTCGAAAATTCCCTTTTGCAACCACAATTTTTAAAAGCACTTTTTCGGCCTCGCTGTACAAAGAGCCCACTACCAAACTTTTTGGAATGACCTTTGTAAAGGGAGGCATCTGTTTCGACAAAGGTCTAGGCCTCGGCGCAGGGTATCTCAAGTTCAGGTTGCAACTTTTCATCCAAACTCCGCTTGGGAATCATCAACGCTGTGCCGATCTTACAAACCTTCCTTCTTTGCTGTTTTCCCTGCCTTTTCCAGGCAGTTTTTAAACTGCTTCCTTTGGGCAGTTTTCCAGCCTTTAGCTCCGGTGTTACGGCCAGCCCGCATGATCTTCACCTGGCCGTGGCAGCAACCAGTGCCTTGCTTTCGCAGTCACCTCTCCACGGCGCTCGCTGATCGGTCATTTCAGAAGGCGAGTACCCGTTATGCATTTTGCTTTGCAAATCGCCAAATTCAAGGCAAATATATTCGCTCCATGCAATTTGCAGAACATGGCCACAGAATGGAGAGACCACGAGCGAAGGGAGATTTTAAATAACACCCCTGCCCACTAGAAACTCCGGTAGCAATTCTTGAATTTCTAAACAGTCGACTTCGGGAACTGAAAACTGTGTTCTGGACATTTGTTCTGAGTCGTTCTCACAGTGGTGGTGTGCACTCGAGGGTTGTGCGGAGTTTGATCTTTGCAATTTGCGGTCAAATGGGATGGGTTCTATTGTTGCCCGCTCCCACCACCACAGAGAGTGCTGGATTGGGTCCTCTCATTTCTTTGTGCAGCAAGAGCCAATGTTTTTTCAACCCTCGATCAGTGAGTTTCGCCCGTCCCAGGAGTTCACGCGGTTGCGGTTTCACATAATATGTGGCTGAATTCTGCCGTTAGAGATCGAGGCGGATTTCGAACACCGCAACCAACTTGTTGCACCGCACCAGTCTGGGCCTGCAGTCTGCACAGCAAAAATTCATTTGTCCGGCTTGCCTCCCACCTGAAACTGAAATGTCTAACAGCATCAGGTAGTTTTGGGTCATAAGTCATAGCACTGTCTGACCCTGCCACATTTCAGAAGAAATTCTCTCAAAAACATAGATGCCATCTGGGGAACCCATTTTTGTCATGTAACATCAGCTTTTGCGTGATGCCCTGCTTGGGATGCCTCTACCTGGACCCCCACTGGGGGTGGCTGCCCACAGACCCCCCACGTATGGAGTTGCACACCCTCATCCCTGCTCAAAAAATCCTGGCAACACCACTGCTCTTGTAATGAAATTTTTGACTGATGAAATTGATGAAAAAAAAAAAATGAATGGACTGTTGCACCAGGAAGGCCAGCCTTCATGGGGTAGGATTTAGAGCCTTTACTGTATCTGCAAAGTTGTTTAATGTGGATTGATGCAGGATACAAAGTGGATGGTGAACTTTTCTTTTTTTTTTTTTTTGCAACTGTTATATCTGCGGTGGCCCACACTCCTACTTATTTTGATGCAGATTCTCTGGAAATGTTTTTGGTCAGTATGCACCATGCTGCATTTGGCACCATGTTGGCCTCCCAACACCTAAGACTGAAAAATTAGTGAACATCTATTAAAACACAATAAATGGCCGCGAACCGTAATTGAATCAAACAGTGACATTTCGGTTATCAAATTGAATCAAAAGGCCACAATTTATGAATGGTTAGCGACCTTTTATTGCGTGTTTTAACAATGTTTCCTGTCCGTGCTTTGAAAGTAAACATCTTTATCGGTTAACATCTGTCCAAGCAGTGGCGTGCTGGGGCATGTTTTCCAGCGGGGGCAGGCTGCAACATTTTACCGACATGTGAACTAATTTGACAATTTTTTACCGACGAGCGGAGTGCCCCACTGCGCCGAGGGTGCCTAGTCATGTCCCAATTTGGTCATTTTCATTTTGCTGAAATGCTGATCACATGACATGATTAAACTGATGGGCAACTTGCGGACATGCTGGTCACGAAAGAACATGAAAATAACACAAGAAAAGCGCAGGTAAGTAAAAACGAAAACTTTTCACTTCAGTGTCGGATCCAGGCCGATGGGAGACATACTCACCTCGTTGGGCATGGGCAGAAATTTTTTGTCGATTTTTTTAAAGAAAATACACAATTTTGCATCCAAAATAAATTCGAAATTTCATATTTCTCGGTCCAGGGGTCCACTGACGGACTTCATCCTCAAGATTCAGTGCCAAGGGATGCTGCGCTTTGGAATCCTGGTGGGGTTTTCACTCATACCCCACACCGCCCACCGGAGGTGACTGCCCCCTCTGTCATGTGGGAAGCTGGATCCGTCAGTTAAAGGCTTACGTCTTTGAATTCCAATTCATCAGTATCTCCATTGCCACTCTTGAAGACTTTTGGGTTGGTGGGACCAGTGGATGAGGATGAAATGTTGTCATCGTTGTCAATGCCATCAGCAAGCTCTTCATTTTTGGGAAATACACCGCCATCATCGGCCACGTCCGGTCCGAATCGGATTAAGATTCCAAGCAAAGTCAACATTTCTTGCATGCTTCCGAAATAAAACAAACCAAACAAAGCCAAGAACTTGGAATTCCCAGAACAGGGACAGAAGACATGGAAAGAAGCCCACAGCCCGCTGCCCGGGCCACAACACGAGTCACGACGCACACTGTGGCACTTCACACACACAGTTCCTTCCGACCTCACTTCACCGTGCACACTGTCCAGCTCAGCAGTGCAGGGCGCACGCCAAAAATGTGTGCGGTCTCAGATTGTCCAATGATTGTCTTTCGTAAATGGAAATTGAACTCAATGAAATCGAGAACCGCACTGCTCGGTTCCTTCCTGGCCTGGCGTCGGCGTTGCTTGTGAATTGTGTGGGTGGGGCTGGTCGGCGGTTGTGAGTTCAGTGCCGAATGGGGGGTTCGGAATGCAAGAAGAAGCACTTCTGCATTCCATTGTCTTGTTGTGCTTCTGCATTTTTGGTTTCTCTTCTCTCTGTAAATGAATTAATTGACTCATGATTCATGCCTGGCGCATGCAGAAAACTGATTTTTGTTTGTTGCAACAAGAAAAAAAACAGCAATGAAAAATGTCTGCGCTGCGTTTGGAAATCAATAAGGGCATGCATGCATGAATTGAATGTGCAATGTGCATGACAATTGATTGGCGCACCGCGCAATTGACGGCGATGCCCGACGAAAAGGGACGATCATTTTGTTTTTTTTTTTTACAGTCTCAATAATCTCCAATTTTTGGCCAACTGAATCATAAATGCTGAAAACTATAATTTTCGATAAGTGGGCATTTTTCTCAACTTCCGGACTTTTCGCAAGGCCAAGGTTGTCCAGCATGGAGCACATGCTGTCGGTTTGCCACTGTTGGCGTTTTGCCGAAAAATGTGTCATCCGACCGACAGCATTAGCACGTGTTCCACATTCACATTGGACGTCCTTGGCCGACACTTATCGTTGAAAGTTTTTCCTGTTTTTTTTTTCGACACCGGCACAATGTGAGACGGTCCCATTGTGCCGGTGTCCCACCCCAGCGCCCATTTTACAAAAAAAAATGGCTCCGGCAGCAATCCTTCGTCCGTCGGTAAATATGGCTGCAGTGCAGTGCTGCCTGGCTTGCGGTAGAGGCCTGAGGCATATGTCATGTCATTCCATTGTTTGGTTGGGGATCGTTGGCACGTTGGCATTGAGTAATAATAAAAAATGAAAAATTTGAAATGTTGCGTGCCTTTTTTTTGGAAAATTCTAGTTGACGGCGTTTTTCGCGTTTTATGTAGTACAAATTAACTTTTCTAAATTTTACCGACAAACATTATATTTTGTCCCCGACCGGAGGGGCAAGTTGCCCCCCCTGCCAGCACGCCACTGTGTCCAAGGAATATCGGGCCAATTATCCCCTAATTAAGCTTGCAAGTTTGCCTCTCTTCATGTCTTCTTGCACCAGCTTGGCTGTTGCCTGTTTAACTGTGTAGCAAAAATGAACATTTCCAAACCACCAACTTGCAGAATGTTACATTCTGTCTTGCATCAAAACAGTGCTGTCGTGGACATTTTTGTGATTTTGGTAATATTAAGCCATACTGATGTGAAGAAGTGCATCTACAGGGTGTCTGCAAAGTAAGTACACAACTTTGGATCATTTACACCCGACTCCTGACACCGGGTTGGATCGATGAAGCAATGACTGAGATCCTCTTGGCTTGATGCCGGAAAATAATCCATTTCTCCATGTCAAAAAAATTAAAGCCGTCCAGGAATGCATTTGGTTTTTTTTCTATGATTACTTCAAGTTGATTTTTTCGCCTATCGGATTGCTTTTCGTCCTCGTCTCTTTGTTTTGCCGTGCTTTGCCGTATTTTCTTGCGGCTGGTTCACTGCTCATTACCGTCATTTACGGATTCCTCCCTGCTTGTGATGTGCCCAAGTTCGCGAACATTACTTCCAGGTTTCATTTCCCTGTTTCCTAATTTCAGCTAACCAAACCTGATATGACCTCTTTACTTTCACCATCTGTTGCTTGTCGTCAACCTACGGAGGGCATTCACAAAGTTTTGAGCCTGAGATGGGAACTTTTCTTTCTCTTAATTTTGCTTGCACCAAAATTAAGAGAAAGAAGCGTTGTTAGACGAAACGACGAACCTTTCACTTTCTTTTCGTGATCGCCGCTCACAGTTAAAGAACCAACAACCGAATCGGAACAAAGAAATAAAAAAAGAAAAGATGTGATAAAAATCTGTTTAATGATTTATAGACATCGGAGGAAATTTGCATAGTTGATGTTAAAATACAAACAAAGATTTTTATTATCGAGATACGTGCATCAAAACAATGACAAAATAAAAAACATGATTAAAGTAAGTGAACGAAAAAATAAAGGCATCGAACAACAATGATGCCAAGGCATCAAAATTACATAGAAGTGCATCATTCTCTGTCAGTTAGGAAAAATAATTGTCAATTTGATTTAACTTTTTCTCCTGAGTGCAGAACTGGTGATCCGGGATGTCATTTGATAGGAACAACCCCTTCCTGCCAAAAATGCCCCATGCAGTTTGCATGCTCTTTCTTACTCTCTCTCTCTTTGCTTGTCCGGTGGGAAATCTGGCCTCTGGAACACCGATTTTTCACCTAAAAATAAGCTCTGAAATTGCCAAATTTCTTGCTCTTCTAGGTAACTCTGTCCCTCAGACCCCATGCCAAGGGCTTTTCCTCTGTTTCTGCTGGAGCCGCCATCCCGAAACCAGCTTTCATCAACTGCAGCCACAGCATGTAGGACTGGCGTTCATTGGTAACCCATCCCCAACCCTCTGCAGAATCATAAAATTTTTCTCTTGACACAGGTTCATTTTTGTTCTGTACGGAAATGGATAGTCTGCCGTAGGTTATGGGTCCCAAAAAAGCAGGATCCGGCAGCAGTTCAAAGAGCAAAGGACCTGAAAAGGAGAAGGACACTACATCTGGAAAAGAAAAGAAAGGAACTGGTACATCAATAAAGGTGCTCTCATTTTTATCTATTTTGTTCTTATTTTCAAACTCATACAAAGTCTGGGTATTTTCAATAAATTTGTGATCAGAAATTGCTTAGCTTTTCTGGAGATAGGACCATTACCTGATGTGCTAAATTGTTCTTTGAATCCTTACAGGGAGACAGCAGTTGCACAAAAAGTCCAAATAGTCAAAAATCCTGGGAACCCAAACCCCTTGTCTTATCTTTTAAGGCATAGTTTGGAATGTACACGGCCGTTACGGGTATTTCCAAGTGAAATGTGTCTGCCTGTACACATTTCAGAGTGACTCAGGAGAAGTGACATCTTCTGTGATTTTGGGGAGGATGAAGAGCTGTCGTGGAGTTGGTGGTCGGGGATATTGCTGATTAAGTCCTCCATACACCTTGTCATTTTCAGTTCTTTTCCGAGTGTGCATCATCAATGCCATGTGATCCGACCATAAAAAAAAACTCAGAAAAAATAGGAGAAAAAAAGAAATAATGTAATGTGCTATTATTTACGTAGGTTGTACCAAAAGTCTTTGCAACTGCCTTGTATTTTTTAAACCGTTCAGAAGAATTTGGTGATATATCCACCTGAGAAAGATCAGCTCCTTGTCAACTTCAGTTTGAAATGTGAAGCAAATCGGTCAGCTGGTTTTTGCACAATTGGCATTTTCCCGGCCAGTGTTTCCTGTTGTGGTTGAAAATAACGGAATTCGACAAACTGTCCTAACACATCCACTTTTTCATATGGATGTGGTTTGACGAAATTGTGACCAAAAAATTCGCCCATTTGAAACTAGTTTTTTGTGGTTCCTGTTGTTCATATTGCATTGTTGAAAATCAGATAAGTTATTTCAAAGCTGAAAAATTGAGTTTAGAAGTAGCGCTCGTACACGGTGTCCAAAAATGGCTTGAACGAGCTCAACATCATTGCTACATCATTTTTCTAGGCCATATTTCTATCTCCATTTCGTGGCCTCCTCTTTGTCGGTGTGCATTCCTTCGGGTCTCTACTTGCAGAAAAAATACCAGTACGAGACATATCTCCTTGAGCATTTTAAAGAAATCGGCCAGAAAACAGCCAAGATCAGAACAGCCAAATTTCTGATTTTGCATGACATGAGCATCCTGCCACAAAACAAGACGAGTTTTGCCACTTTGGCTGAAAATAGAGCTGAGGAGCTGCACCATCTGCCTATCACTCGTCATTTGGTATCTTGAAATTTTGCTAATGTTTCGAAAGTCAAGAAGGCCATCACCAAAAAGCAGTTATATCAATTTCGAGACATGGCAAAAGTGGGTGAATTCAGAGCACCGAAACACTCCCCAACATATCACCACTAAACATGTAACAAGTGACCGAATCGATTGCAACTTTGTGCACATGTCGAGGAAGAGTACCTCGAAGGATTCCAATAGGGGAAAACAAATATTCCAAAAGATTATAAAAACACAGGCAGTTGCAAAGACTTTTGGTTCAAAACCCACTAAAGCCAATGCAGCACACGTTCTGCCACAAAACAGCACAACAAAATCTGTAACAGCTATCTTCAGTTGGTGGTCTGCAGTGGGGTTGAATTGCATGCCATTTGCATTTGTGAACGAGATATTAAAAAATGAATTTTTTAATATCCAATAAATTTTCACACCATCCATTATGAAGCACTTTTGTGCAAAATTTCAACTTGGAAATTCAAGTGGTTTCTTGAGAGTCACATCGACATGCAAGCCCAAAATAGATGACCTGACTACAACGCCAAATTTCTGTACACCTCTGATAAAAAAAATCGACCCAATCTATGCTAAATTTTATTGCACCTTTTAGTCATTTTTGCCCGACAGAGCCAGGCTTGTTTCATCCAGACACCACACACAGATGTAGTGCATTTCAGTCATTCACACAATTTGTGAAAGGCATTTTTAGAATGATACCTCAAGAAAAAAGGTTAAAATCGACGATTGTGGGTCTGTTGCAGGGGTTAAAGGTTGACCAGTAGTCACCGATGCACCTTTCCAGCCTGCACTGAAAATCCAGAGCTGAACTCCGGATGGCCCTTCTTGGTTATATCTCCCCTCACTTGAGCACAGCCGGTACGCTAGCTCCGGCAAAACTACCGTGGAGACGTCGTGCCATGGGATTAATTGGAGCAAGGATTTGGATTGTTGTGAAAAATTCAACAAAACAACTTTACGTTTCGCCTTCACGAGCTTCCAAATCATTTCACAACGTGACACGTTGGAAAGTACACTGCAAGCTGCACCCAACAATTTTGTGAGAAATTCAGAGGGCTCGCTTGTCGAGATTGCAACTTTTGGTGTCATTTTGTGATGTTGATTGGTGTCAACCGTGAAATGTTGATTTCTGTGTTTTGCTTTTGTTGTTAAACTGTGCAACTATTATTCAACAGATTTATGACGCAACTCTTTCTTCCTTGCTAGGTTCGGCATATCTTGTGTGAGAAGCAGTCAAAAATCTTGGAGGCATTGGCAAAACTGCAGGCTGGTGGTAAATTCAACGAGGTGGCGACCCAATACTCGGAGGACAAAGCCAGACAAGGGGTAGGTTTTTGCTGTTTAAGATTTAGCTCATCTCATTCTTGACAGCAGTACTCTTTGATTTACCGCTGCATGTAAATAGATGTGTTAAAAGATGCTCGGAAGCTTTGCAGAGTTGACCGAACGGTGTTCGAAGCATGGAAATTTTCCTTTAAACAGAGCATTTCTCCCGTAGCATTAAATTAAATATTTTTTTTTTTGAAGTTGCAGGGTAAATTCTGAACAATCAGATGCAGATTTTTAATTTTACCAATTTTAAAATAAAGATGCCACAGTGTTCTCCTCTCTGTACATGTCTGTAATAATCCACTTGCTCAAACATGTCAATGGAAACACTGAAAATCACAGGACATGCACAGAATAACCCAGGGTTTGAAGTGGGGGAACGCATGGGTACGCCGACTTTTGAGCAGTGACATGGCATGCCCGCCCTCTTTTCCGGCAATCACGTGCTCTGATTTTCCATGAAGTGCCCTTGCATGCTCCAAGATTTGAAACATTAAAAAAAAGATGCATTGCAGCTCCAGCTGTACCCATAAATAAACAAAGGAAGGCAAAACATGCAACTCATGCATCGTTCCTGGTTGTACCTGCCAAGACGGTCTCCGCCATCAATTCTGTGGCTTGTTCTTGTTGCTCCCAGTGCCAGGCAGTGGCCACTCGATTCACTCTTCATTCTGCATTCTTCATCCAGCACCAGCAGCCATCAATCACACTGTTCTGACTAGGCGGTTGTCCTTTCTGGCTGTGTTAATGAGATTGGCCCTCCACCTGCGTCCTACCTTCATGGATTGCTTATTCTTTATTAACGTTCCTTGATTGCCTGTCGCCACTTGCTCGGTTGTTCATCTTGTGGGTTATGCTTGACTTGCTGCTTGATGAATTGCTTGCTGTACGAAAACTGGATGGGTACCAACTGCTTGTGGTTACATTCCCTGAAAAGGCCAACACAAGGTGGTTATATCGCCCACATCACCTTAAAAGGTCAAGGTTCCGATAATTAGGATTGTGAAGTTAACAGCAGATGGTTTAGGAAGGCAAGGTGGCAGAATTGGCTGGTGGGATTCGTTCGGATGATTTGTCTCAGCATATATCGGCCGGGAGCCATAGCTTCGAAATGAAGGGCCCTAGGTGACCTTTCAAAGTTGTTCTTCGGGAGTTTTCGAGCACCCCCTATCAATTCAGAGCCATTCTCGGCAGATTACCAAGTGATTCTCCGGCTTTCAGAGTCATTCCCTGTTTTCTGGGGACTTGCGCCAAGCTGGGGTCATAAAGTCTGCTCATTTTCAGAATGGTCCGCATCCTTTTTACAGGCAGGGATGTGCAAAAATCGGAATTCGGAGATTTGGCGGGGCATTAATTTTCGAAACAGTCGGTTTTCATCTCTCAATCGTTTGATACCCTTCTCTGATATTTTCACGATTTATTGTGGATCTGTCTGGTTGTCTGTTGAACAGAGTCTGTTGAATAGACTCTGTTCCGCTCCTGCTTTTAAAATGTGGTGCAGCGATGTCCCGAAAAGAAAATTTCGCTGGTCTTCCTTTTGTCTATTGGACCTGCCTGCAATGGCTTGAGGCCACATGCGCTGTTGTAGCCGACAACTGGAAAACAGGCAGATGAATTCATGTCTGGAAAATTTCAAAATCATGTTTTGGTTGCTTTTTTATCTGTGATAAGTTTTGTCCAAGCAAACATGCGCCGAACGAAAAGGGAAAAAAATTTGAGATGCCGAGATTCGAACCCACGATCTTCGGATCCCAAGACCAGTTGCTCTGCCACTGAGCCACCAGATCCAGCGAGAATTTCGGTTCTCAAATCGCACTTAAATGAAAATTCTCGGATATTCAGGAAAGGAATATCGGACTATTTGGACACCACTGTCGTGTCCCCGCTCCCACTTTCGTTTTGCTACGATTTTTGGCACGGACCATTCTGAAAATGAATGCACTTTAGCTCCAAACTGGACGACCCTGAGTAACCTGTCAGGGTTGCTCCCGGGAGTCTTCGAGGTTTCCCCGATCTAATTCGATGGTGTCGCCGATGGTGGCGCTGAATATGCAGCAGAAATCCGCAGTCCCGCTTTCTCAATTAAAGAAAGGGTCTGCTATGCTCGCACATTTTAAGCCTTCCAGTCCAGCCATGAACATTGCGAGAAGACACATCGCCATAAAAATAACCTTTGTCCTGGTTTTCAAGGTCAGGTCAGGATATCTTTGTGCCAGTTTCTGCCATAGTGCTTGAATTCTTCTCTTCTTTGACCTGTACCTCTTATGGTGGCGAGATTATACCCGAGTAACGCTACCTCCCAGAGGCGTTAATTTTTTTCCATTCGAGTGAATGGCAAATATTATCTTGCAGCACTGATGCGTCACCCCTGCAATTAGAGGTGTTTTACTTAAGGAGGGTTTGAAGGAGGTTTTTCATTTGGCCCGTCGGCTGGGTTACCCCCATCCCCAGCTCAGCCCTACCAGGTCATCCTGCCCAAAAACGATGTTTTCAATAAAGTTTAGTCCAATTGATAACATGCATGTGGCTGTTGGAACGTTTCCCAAAATCATTCTATCTGCAATGTAGATGATGACAGCCTTTGGTGCCTTTCTCTAAACTCAATATGTCATGTTTTTTGTCTTTTCAGGGTGACCTTGGGTGGATGGTCCGTGGATCAATGGTCGGAGCATTCCAAGATGCAGCATTTGCCCTGCCGATATCCACTATTGCAAGTCCAGTCTACACGAACCCACCTGTGAAAACCCAGCACGGTTATCATATCATAATGGTGGAAGGAAAGAAGTGAAGATTCGTTCCGGCAGTTTTGCTTTTTCGGAACAGGCACAATGCCAAGAGATCAGGCTAATGGTGGTGTTGATGCCTTCATGCCGCGCCTTCCAGGTGTCGCTCCGGTGCACTCTGACTCTTCGGAGGAGGAGGACCAGGATGTCATTGGCCCTTGTTTGCCAAGTGGTCTAGTGAGGGCCACTGGTATCCAACCACCTCAAACTAACCAAGATGTAATTGGGCCATGCATGCCAAGTGGTCCAGCGACTAAACCTCCTGAGGTGAAACGGCCCATAATTGGGCCATGTTTACCAAGTGGCCCGATGGAGATGTCAGTTAATGTTTTCGATGCTGATGAACGGAGTGAAAGTGACACCAGTGAAAGTGAGAGCAGTGGTGAATCGGACACTTATGGGCCTCAGTTACCAAATAGCAAATCCAAAAAGGCAAAGCGCAAAAATGGTGCAGAAGCACCCTCCGAACCACTCGAGTCCATATTTTTAAAGCACAGCAAGTTCAATGCTGGTCCAATCGACATTGGGCCTGGGCTGCCGTCAGCAAGGAAATACTTGGCGCAGATGACAGCTGCTGTGACCAAGGATGCAAAATCTAACTCCAGCTCAGAGGAAGAGGATGGGGAGTTGATTGGTCCTCTGCCAAGCCAGTCGAGGGATCCTGCGAAAGATAATTTGTCGTCTGCTGCTGTGATGATCGAAAAGAGATCTGCAAAGATGAGGAAACGTTTCTTGGAAAAGGTTTGGTTCAGGCATTTTTCATCTTTTGTTGTCTTTCCTGTTGGGGTTAAAATCAGCCATTGCACACCTGCGTGCTCTTCTGGCCCGTCCTGGCAGTGCTGGGGCACAGTGCACAGTTCCGACTTGCTCTGATTGATTTCCGCTCCTTCTCACTCGAGTGCACCAAGTTCATTTGATTTTGATGTACTTTTATGCTGTTAAAATTCTCTCACCATTCCCTGCAATGGTATTTACCTGTGAATGTTTTCAGTGGAAGCAATGGGTACCTCGGGCGGGACATGTAACTGCGTTGAATTCTTTGTGCATTGTGGCTGCACGTTTTTTTTAACGATGTGCTGGAACAGAACAACATGGTCTTGCAAGCAGTTGCCTTCATTATTCATACGTAGTTCACAACTCAATCCTGCTATTGAAACCTGCTTTGCCAGCTCTTCTGCATTGGCATTGGTAATGCAGGGAATAAAAAATTAAATAGATTTCTCTAATCTATATCATTTTTTAATACCTGCCATTTTTTGCACTCATGGCCACTTTTCCAATTTTTCAACTGAGGTCCGCTGTGCAAACCCTGCTTGGGCATTACTTTGCAGCATTTTTATTTTTCCTCCTTGATTGGGCGAATGACCTTTGGTTCTTTTGTGCGCCCCGAGGTTCTGAATGAATTTGACATTTTACATTTCCCTTCTTCATCCACTTAATTGCTTTTTATTTTTCTCCTGCCACATAACATAGAACATATTCGTACAAACTTAAACTTTATTCTGCGTGATGCAGGAAGGCCGCTACTATTTCTTCTGGTCCTGCACCTTTTTTATCTTCTAGGGTCATTTTGCATGCTATCAGTTAAATGAGCTCAACATGGCAGGGACGTCAATGTCAGGTTTTTGCAGGGGGTCAGTCTTTGGGAAGGACCTGTGCACCGACCCAGTTGGGGAGTTCAAGGGGAGAAGCCCTCCAGTGATTGGGGTCTGAAACCCGAACAGAGTTTCAAGCGGCAATACTCCAGCAGCTGCAAGGGGCAGATCCCCTATAGGGCTCCGCCTCTAGATGCAGAAGAAATTGTTAAATTAGGGTTCATTTTGCATGCAATATTCGTGCTCATAAGGTCAAATTTCCCACCAGGGCGAGCCAAAAGCACATGCCAGGGCAAGCAAGCTGCTGGGGGGCATTTATCGCCAGGGGAAGTCGCCCCCCTGAAATGATGCTCCTGCAACAAGGTTGTTTTGAATGAACAAGCATTGGCTTCCCCTTAATGAATCGTAAGTTCTTGAACAATTCAGGGATTCACAGTGAATCCCTGAATTGTTTAAAACTTCCTGTGATCTCGAGACCTCGTTTGAGAATTTCGACAGTCATGTGCACTGAGTTACTTGCATTTTCAGAGAATATTTTATGTTCTGGTTCAAGCCTTGAACATTCAAGGATTTTCAGAGAGACATATGAGTGTCATACAGATTGGATTTTGTTTTCCAGGAAAGTAAAGTTGATGAACCTATTCGGGAAGAATGGATGCTAAAATTGCCTACAGATCGTGAGGATAAATTTGGCCTAGGGCCGAGGACATTCAAGAAGTCAAATTACCTGGCAAAAAGTGATGCATCTTGGGCCGAAACTCCAAATGAGGTGGC
>JASGXE010006207.1:0-21704 GCA_030068105.1 Sinentomon sp. SZTP_YWyxl
CAATAGGCATAATCACGGCAACCAGTCAGAGTTATAGCCAAATGTCCTGCGTTCCACTATCACGGCCTGATTAATGAATGCCTATATTCGATAAAATTGCTCTTGCTTGTGACCTGTGGATACCAAAAAATGCACTCCAAATTACTGGCAAAAATGCCAAAAAAATCGCACTTACCCGTTTTTGGAACTCCTCGGCCGAAAGAGCATGATCGGTATGACTAAAATGGCCACAACATTGATCCACACCAAAATAAAAAGCACCTTCGCATAGAAGCGAATTGGTCGGCTGACGTGGACCGCGAACCACACCAAGCTGCCAATTGCGGCATAGGTGATGAAGCTGTGCAGATCCATTTCGAAGCAAATTGCCACGTTTTTCCCTGGCGAAATAGTCTTTACTCATACGTATCATCCGCCAACAATTTGTCTACTAAATAGGTTTTATGCCTCAAAACGTATAATCAGCTTTCAGAAGTGTTCAGCATCTCCAAGCGGGATGTTTCCACAATCCTTCAAGAGAAAAGATTGAAAAGATCTGTTTTTTACACACATCACTGTTCGCACAAACTCCAGACGCATTCTGCAAAAACTCTGAAAAGAAGGTACCTGATTGTCCAATACTGCAGACATGAAATTGGTCGACGTAAGGCAAAGAATAAACTTATGGTTTATTGGCTCTTCCCGGGAGTCCGTTAAAATGCCTCGCAGCCTGTTGAAATTTTCTCAATCCTCATGTATCCAAAAATTTCGGGGTATGGTATGTCCCAAAGGTTCCATGATTGAGCAAAAATATTGGAACACATGCTATCGTTGCTGATGCCGGCATACGCGAAAGTTTTCTTGGAGCTTTTCAGTGGTAATCTGGTCTGAGTCGGGCGCAAATGAATCTAACTTCGGGGGCCTTAATCCGGCAAATGGCAAAAGGCCATGAAAAGCACAGCCAAGAGGTGCGAGATCGCACGATGCCCGAAAACAACATCCCTTGAGACCAATTTCTGTTGAAAGATCATCGACCGTGTTCCCCATTGCAACTCACCCTCACGTTAAACTCAATTGCCAATATTCAATGGAAGTTTATGTTGCGAAAATTTCATTTCTGTGCACAACGCTTATTCCTTTTCCATTGTTGCGAAAGATGCATCCGTCTGTTGAATTTGGCTGTTGAGGTAAACCTAGGGGTGAGATGCAATGAGGAATACGGCCGCATGTCTCGGACTTTCTGGAACACTCTTCTTGTTCAGTATCGAAAATCACCTGCAGTAAAATTCTTGCATTTTCGTGAAACACGTCGGCGAATAATGGTTTTAACCTGGGGACCAATTCCAGCTTTCAACAGCGGGATTTCTATGCATTGAAAACGTGTAGCGGAGCAGAATTAAATTGGCTGCGAAGATAAAAGCCATTGAAATTCTATTCAGTAGGCCTCTATTGGCAAAGTTTATCGACTACACACTTTGTAATGTATGATGTACGTTTGATAAATTTGCGAGAATTTGGTTATTTCCACAAGATCTCATGGAAACGTCCTGACCTACACGAAGTTCGAAAACACCCCGAACAGAGAAATAAAACAGGTTTAGCTTGGATGATTGGACAGGGCCTCCATTGATTGCAAAAATATGCCTCCGAGGTGCAAACATTGTGATGTGGTAGGTACAGGTTGAGCCTGAAAAGCTCATTTCATTGTTCAGGTCAAACAACCTGGAATAAACAATTCTGATTTTATGGACCTCTCATCAATATTAGATTGGGGTGGGGAGGTCACAACGGATGGATGGTCACTCACTCCAGAATGATTCCTTTCATGTCCACTTGCCTTTCGAGCACAATTCGGCTGTTGTCCAATGTCAATCCGTGTTTGTTTTCTGTCTTCATCCAGTGCCCAACTGCGTCAGAACCCTCGGCAAACATCGTCGCCATCGGGCACTTACATCGCTCCTTGGAAGATGTGGCGCTCAAAATTCGCTCACGATTTCTTTTTTGTTTGAATTCCTGGCAGCACTGCCGTGAACTTACACAGCCACCATCATCACGTGTTTGTTTCTGATGTCGAGTGGCCACCGCATTCATGGTCTTTCGTGGGCCGTGGCCACCATGTTCCTTTAAAACTTTCGCATACTTTCCGCATGATGCAATTGATGATGCAAGAGCATCATCACTACAAACCACCCACGGCTTCGTGTTCGGCAGTGAATGGTTTCACGTTGGTTTTTCGAATGAAAATCATCATTTCAGATCAATCCTCGAAACATTGCAAGCGGAAACAGTCAAACGCAAGAAAATCAGTTAAGCCGACAGACACAAACAGCGCTTTCTATTGCACAGACCAAGAGAAATGCGAACACAATGCGAGCTAAACATTGAAATCACACAAGCAGTTGTCAACAGCCACGCAGCAGACAATCGACGCGAACTTTTTTTATGCCTCACGCCTAATAGCGCGTCCACACATACGCGATTTTGTCGCGTTGTCGCGTCGTCGCGCGCGTAAAAGTTGTCGGGTGCGACAACATCGCCTTGTGTGCAGACACTATGCATGGTGTATTCGTACTGCACGCGTGGCAATGTCGTTGTACCCGACAACTTTTACGCGCGCGACGACGCGACAACGCGACAAAATCGCGAATGTGTGGACGCGCTATAATGGTGAATTTCCCATGTTGTCTGATCAGGTCAGGTCGCATCTTGAGACAGTTGCTGTTACTACCATCTAGGTACTTTCAGTAGTCTCTGGAAAACGCTTGCCAAATTCAATTTTGTCATCCTTTCTTGCGTTGTTATTTCAGCATTTTTCACACCCAGATTGCGCTGTGTGCCTATGCTGCATAAAGTGCACACGAATAACAGGAAGCGCGTCACCCAAGCTAGAAATTGCGTCGCATTCAGTGGGGTTGCAAGAGACCTTTGGAATAGGGCCTACCCCACAGCGACGTCGGCAAAAAGCTATAGGAAACGTTGGGAATTTCACAGAGATATCGAGGACCTCGCACAAGTAACAAAAAGACAGACTGTAGATTGAATTCGGAACTCCAATTCCCTTCCTTCCAATCGCAGTTTTTTGTCAGTTGATTTTCTCGGTGGATTTCATCACGCGCTTCACATGTCTAGTTTTTCTGACATTTTGTGGCGGTATTTTTTGCTCGTACATGTCTGCAAATGTCCAATTCTGATTCTTTCTTTTTTGTCTTTCCCACTAAAAATGTGTTTGGCCTGCGTTTTCTTGGCACTTTTCACCGTCGTTTGAATGACAGCAACACGCATCGCTCCATGCCTCTGACGTGACACTCGTTGGCACCAAATAAAGAGAGCCCAAAAGTGTTTGGACATATCAAAAAATAAACTTGCTGTTTTCAAGATTATTTATGATCTGGAACTTTTTCTTGCCAACCACGGGTGTGGAACACTTTAATCGGAACTTTACCTACATGTGGATGCACATGTGTTGCAAAGGTGTGAGATCACAAAATTAATAAAAACGGCCAATTTTTTTTCTGCTGCCAAACGCTCTTGCGGGCTTCTCTGTTTGTGTTGACGCTGTGAGGCTTCCCTGCATGTGATGTCAGCACAATACGTAAAGTGTTGACGCTCGTGGGTGGAGTCAGAAGAAGTTTCAGATCACAAAATGATAAAAAACCAGCAATTCCGATGGCTTTTGACTTTTGGGTTTGCCTGTAACTACATGATTCATAGAAGGAAAAAACAAATTTCAGAGGGAATGGTCAATTTACTGGGAGATTCAGCTCTTTCAGGCGGCCTGCAAAATGATTCGAGAGGTTCAGCGACGTGAATATCGTGTACGTATACTCAGACATTCAAAATACCCGGGCCATAGGACATTTTTGTTAGACTTTTGAAGCACGGGGCAATGTTATTCCCCATCTAGTAAGCACCGTTAAATGCATTCCTTCGTGTAATGTGTTTTGCGGCTCATGCGAAATGGGGAATTACATTGCCCCGTGCTGAAAAAAAAGTCGGAAAAAATCGCCTATGGCCCGAGTATTGAGAATGGCTCAATGTACATCATTTTTCACCCTTTCTTTCAAGCCTACTTTTTTGCACTCTGTTGTTTTGGTTGGCTGAAAGGTAGACGAGGTGTGGGTATTTTATGACGCGGGTTTCCAGACCATTCCAATTGGGGTCCCATCGGAGGTGCAGAAAGAGATCACGAAAAGCGAACACGAAAACGATGAAAATAAAGAACGAGGTAACTTCGAAAATTATCTCACATTTCAGAAAATGTTTCAGGCTTAACGGTGTCAACGAGTATTTTCTGATTTTCTGGCTGTGCTCACAAATTTTGATGACAGTTTATGAATGCACCTACTACAAGGACCACGCATACCTTTGTTGACTGAAATACCGGTGTGCCGTGTGAACGGGCAAAGAGAATATGACCTGTAACCGTCAATCGACACGCACGTCTTTAAAAGGCTTATTTTTCATATAAATTTTGTTGTTTTAGCAGCTTATAACTTCTGTTTTTACCTGGCCCTATGACAGCTTGTTGATGGTGTCACCCAAATTTTGTGCAAAATAAACTAAACATTGTAAATGATGAAGGACATGGATTAAGAAAAATCTTGGTGTGTTTTATTTGACATAAAAAAAATCTGAACAGACATTCAAAACTTAAAGTCGTTGAAGAAACGAAACAATAAATACGGGGAATTTATACTCACTTCAACAGTCAACAAAAAATGCTTAGAACACTCTTATAACGCTCATAACAAATGCTTATCATGGCTAAATACATCGTATATAAAGCCAAGAAACAAATACCTCCGTGATTTGTCACTGTTGTCAGAACCAACGAAAATTCGGATATATTGCTCCAAAATGTGCTCTTTACTCTCCAATGAAGGCGTATTTGCACAGAGATATTTCGTCGCGATATCTCGAGTTCCTCACGGAGGAGCCCCCACCAACACACTGAAAACTGTAAAGCAGGTATCATCTCTCTGCAAAGCACTGAAAAAAAACTCAGCTGGCTTCGCTGCTCCGGGAAATTTTTGGCTGAAATCGGTTACGACTAATGCTTCAAACCCAAATTTTCAACCCAGGTCTGTGTCGTGTTTGAATTCAGATTTTCTGTGAAGGCAGAAATAAAAAAAAAACAATGAGAACCGACATTCCTGCGAACATAACTTTCATGGATGATATTATAAATACCGTTTAATTTTCTTGACCGAATAGCAAAAATACTGGTCACAGGATTCGTCGGATCTTCTGTGGACCTTCCAACTCAGGCCCATCTAAACCGCCGCTGATGCAGTCATGTTTCAAACCCTTCATCGCACCATCAGCACCGTGTTGTCTCTGATTTGAGTTGATCGAAGGCGTCAGCCATCTGAGTTCGAACTCGGTCCTTCAGAGAATCAAGGTCTGCCTTCGTCAAGCCTTCAGTCGACACCGGAGGAAGAATGTGCATCTTGACAGTGCCTGCAAAAATATTGTAAAGAAACGTGATAAAAATAGGAATGGCGTATCTATAAAGAACGAGCCCTGCCCTGTAGCCTCAAAAGTGTCGGTCTCGAAAGTAGACGTCTCAAAAATGTCTTGTGTATGACGTGAAAAACGTTTCATGCTTGCGACGTATTTTTGCTGAGTTGGCCACGACAACAATAATTGCGCCCGACAGAGCACGATTGTGCGGCAACAGTTCCGAATACCACGCTGAAGTGCGGATGCACCCAGGTTCGCGGACGTGAGTTGCGTATTCATCTCGCATTTTCTTAATTAGAGCTTTCTTAACCTGAACTAATCCATCTGATTTCGCTCCCAATCGCTTCATGATGAGCCACTTCATGACGCCCACCCATTCATTGGTTGTTGTACCTAAATCTACTGCTTTCTGTCAGTCCATAAAGGCAAAACACATCCGCGAAGTTGGGTGCCTCCACATGTAGTGGGGCATTCGGAACTGCAATTGTGCAGTGCTTGCGAATGACGAATACCTTCGGGGTTGCACAGTTCCCCTGTTAGATCAAGAATGGCGAACCAACTTTCCACCACCAATTTTGATCCCATGACGCCGAATCCTCATTGATGTCGACGAATTCGGCTCATTCAGCCATATAACGGCAGTCGGCAGAATCCAGATCCAGAACATTCACAGCTTTAAATCCAGCCCCGGCCCACTCAGACATAGTTGACGAGCTAGATTCGCACACAGATTGCTGCTGAGTATAGGTAACTTCTGAAAGTCAAAACGACAACTAACGACGAAACCGAATGAAAGAGAAACAAAATGCGGAGCCATTCTGAATACCCGGGCCATGGAGATTTTTTTCGACTTTGGGCAATGTAATTCCCCATTTCGCATGCGCCGCAAAACACATTGAATGAAGGAATGCATTTAACGGCACTTATTAGATGGGGAACCACATTGCCCCGTGCTTCAAAAGTCTGACAAAAATTTCCTATGGCCCGGGTATTCGGAATGGCTCTGTCTTTGCGCTTTTGCGGGACAACTCTTCAAATGCTGCGCAGTTGTTCAGCAAGAACAACATCAAAACGGAACCTTCATCAAAACGAAATTTTTCAAAAAAAAATTGAAAACCAATTACACCCCCTAATCGTGATTTGCTTCCTTCAAATACGCAAGCTTGTTTCACACTGCCTCCCATTGATTAATCCTTAGGAGAACTAATCTTCATCACAACCGCCCACTACAAGCCAATTTGGACCGAAGCTTCGAACACACATCGATTGCGGCACACATCGAGTAAGATGTTAGAAGTTGGCTCCTCTCAGTCTTCGGACAAAAACATACATTCAAGCTGAGCAAAGTCAGTAAGTCACGCACGAAAATTTGTAAACATTTCTCTATCTGATACTGAAAGTGAGCTATAGGTCTACCTATGCTTAGTGGAACCTCAATTATCTTGCCAGAAAGAGCGTTCCACTCAGCAATGGTGAGTCACAAAATCCACGTCCCTTGTATTGCATACGCTGCAATGTCAGCATGCGCAAGCAAACTTATGAGAAGCAGAAAATTTGGCGTCTGAAAAGCTGAAAGTCCTGCACACCGGCGTGACATGCATGCGTTTCATGCGAAACGATTTTTGCAGATGAGAAGTGTTTTTTCCGGAGAGTACTCCTTGCAGATCGAAAGCTGCAATGTGTGCACATTGCGCGCAATGAGGGTTGCATAGGTAAGCATTTTTGCAGGCGTGCTGCAAGCTTTCAGCAGAACAAAGTGCTGTACCAACATACTGATGTTCAGTTCAGAATTTCGGAAGATCACAGTGAAAATCTCCAACTGCGTCAAATGGGCAAGACTGCAAGAATTTCATTTTCCTTCAGTATGAGTAAACGGAGTGTGAAATATTGGCCTTTCGGCCGGCTGAAAACAAAATCCTGCCTCAATCGTTCAATATACTCAGCACATCAGTGGTATCAGGTATGGTTGGTTCCTCTTCGCGATTAGGCATATTTTTCAACTTTCAAATAATTCGTGAGTTAATGTTGATCACGCATGTTTGTCATTTTTCTCGAAAATCTGGTCAGGGATTATTATTCCGTGTCGAATTTGGCACTTATTGACTTACCACTGTCGAACCTTTTCTGCGAGGCCATAGCGAAGCTATTGTATGGCGAGAAAACCACTGGAATGATCGGAATCTGACCATCGATGGCCATATGAAATGCTCCCTTCTTGAATGGCAACAGGGTGCCTGACATGTTTCTTGTCCCTTCTGGGAAAATCCAAACTTTCGTCTGAAAATTGGAACAGAAGGACTCATGGTATTTCGAAATTCTGCCTGTTCGTTTTGTGCTGCTGAATCGCCCACCGAATCCGCAGCGATTCTCATTACAGCATGGACCCAACTTGGATCAAGCCGAAGAATGGGTTCAACCATATCGGTTTACAAGGAAAAATCAATTTTTCTTCTTGAATGCCGATGATTCCAAAGTTTTGAAGGCCGAAAATTTCGATTCTTGAAGGCCGAAAACTCCGTTCCGATGGGCACATCTATATGGCTCAACAACGGATACATCATGCATGCCTGTTGCGCCAGAATGACTTCCAATGGCCAAACCATAACGTTTTAAGGAAGAAGTGGACGAGTAACTCCGGGATTTTAGTGTTGCCAAAATGTGTGCTGCTGGATTGCAGCGTTTAAAGGATAGATCCTCTACGGAGAGAAGCGAAAGACACGCGAGTGAATGGCGGACCGCATTGCGATGCCCACGGAAAGTTAAATTTCTGCTGAACCTGATGCCGCGGCTCCCTTGAAATCCCTGGGAGTCGCTGACTCTTCACCGGTCAAAAACAAAACGATGCTGCCATGTCGCGTTGTCTCTGGCCATAAAATTCTCGAATGGTGTTCAAATTCAATGGGTTTGGTATTTTTGGAAACTGGAAGGTTTCCTCTACAACTCTTCCGCAGGTGGAAACCATGTTGCAACGGAAAAAATTGCACAATCTTTGAAAATACCTGGCAGGAACCCGAAATTTTATAACATCGAAACTTGAGCACTTTTGTTTCTCGAATGGTTGAAGAGTTTTACCCGACAAAATGTTGGGATCATAAAACATGTGTGAAAGCGCACATTTTTCAGCTTTGCACCACAGCAAGCCACATCAAAAACCGTCGCTTTGTTCAGGAGAAATTTAACTTTCTGTGGGCATCGCACCGCGGTCCGCCATTCACTCGCATGTATTTCGCTTCTCTCCGCAGAGGATCTATCCTTTAAACGCTGCAATCCAGCAGTACACATTTTGGCATCATTTTTCTCCCATTTGGCTCCATGTTAAATGAAGCCCAGTTCTTCCACTTCTTCCTTTTAAATGTTATGGCCAAACAAAACAATCGGCGCAACTCAATGATGTGTACTGTACTGTGTGGACCTTTGCTTCCGGTGTGCCAGCATTGCAAGTTCCCTTGGGTTTGACAAGACAGTCGCGTTGGAACCACACGCACATCTCGCAAACGGCAGCAAAATGCAATGACAACGTTTTAGCACGAACTTTTTTGTGAACTTCGGCATTAACAGTCTTATGTTTTACGATGAAAAATAATCGAAGTCGTGAGAATATTTACTCAGATGAAGCAGTGGCATGCGGAAACGATGCTTCAACATTTTGATGCAAAACGGAGCCAGGATTTGCCACATGGAGGCCTCCTGCGGTTTTTTTACCACGCATGTTGGTAACAATAATTGCGTTGCCCTTACACTTTTTTTCGCAAGCCCCTGTGAAGCACAAACCACTCCTTTTGAGCTCGCCAGTATTGCCATTTAACGATTGTGTTTCCCCGATAGGGACCGATCGACACGCAAAAGTCGAGACTGTTTTTCACGCAGTTGCCAGTCTGCAACACTAGATGCTGGAAAATCGCTCCAAGTTCCACTGTAGATAATGGTAACACAGTAAGCTCCCGGGAAGGGATGTTGCAGGTGAGAAGCTTTTGAAGATCAAGGCCATTTGCAGAAGAACTATACCTTGAGGCAGTTTTAATTTTAACGTCGGAACATCCGACGCAGGTAAACGTATACGAGACACGGTGTGGGACTGAGTCAAAATGGGACTCATATTTTTTTTATTCAAGAAGTACCATGTACCTACGCAATTTCTGGTGCGCATTTCTAGAAATTACAAAATTTGAGTTCCATTTTTTCCAGGCTCACAGTTGAGTTGGGTATAGGGCGAATAATCTGCAGAAGGACGGACAAACAAAAAGATGACCTTACGAATATTGCAGCGTCTTTTAATGGGTCTGTGGTCCTCAAAACCGCTCATGACTTTGGATTCAAAATGACCTTGGGCTGGGCCCGAAAAACTCCCATTTTCTCTGACTTGCACATTGCAAATGGTCTGTTATGCCGTTGAAGGCCCATGAAAAGGGAATCACACCGAGTTGCGATGCCAACTGGACGCAGAGTAAAAAAAATGCAATCACGGCATGCCCAATTATTCTTCACCTTCGCGTGTCAAACGTATGCGCTTTCTTAACTTTTGAGATAAACAACAAACAGAGAGAGGCATGCCTAATTATTATTGCTTGTGCTTAGGAAAAAATAGAGGGCAAAATTTCATCGGCACGAACGATCGACAACTGGAGATTTATTTTTCGACTTGCTGCGATCTTCAGCTGTTTTGGAGAATGTTTCTTTGAGACGCAAACAATTTCCTGTTACAAACTTCTGAAACAGGGGAAATATCATATTCTCCAATCTACCAAACGTATAAGGCCATGGGCCAACACACCATGGCGCGATATTCCGTTGCCTTCCGCAATCACTTCTGTGTTTGTCGAAGTTGTGCCCTATCTATCACAACATAAGATTACAGGCCTTTGGCATGTCGTTTGGCAAATTTATAGTTTAGTCTAAAAATCGAAACAGTGATGGCATCAAATGCCAAATTTAGCCCGTAATTAGCTAAGAAGGCTATAGCTTGTTCCCACTCAGGGTTGAGTGCGGGAAGAAACTAGCCTCCTTAGCTATAATTACGACTAAATTAATTTGGCACTTGATGTTTCGATAATTTGGCGGGGCATATTCGGGACGTCGTTGGGCCCAAACCAGCACAGGCAGCAGAAAAAATGTCTCGCCGTCCGAAGCACTTTTTCAGAAGTTGGGCTTCGAGGCACAAACATAACACCAATTACAACACAAAAATACACAAACATACGAGGGGTGACCCGAAAGTTCGTGGCCCAAGGCATTCAGAGAAGACCGCAGGCTTGCTTATTTCGCTAAAGATGGCGTGAAGATGGTATTTGGCTAAAAACGACTTGGCTAAAGATAGCATGATGATGACATCTTTGTTGGAGTAATTTCACCGGGTTCAAGTCCTTTCCCAAAGATATTGAGGATTCTAGATCTGTTTGTGGAAGTCTGGTTTTGTATTTTTTTAAAATGTCAAATTAGAACACCGGCCAATCATCGAATTTCAACAGAAAGGACACCTCCCAGAAGATATCAATGGGTGCTTGACCACTGTCTAAGGCAACCATCACCAAACTAATTATCATATTTTGAAAGCAAAGTCGCAAAATTTAAGCCATCAGGCAAGGATACGCCGAAGTTGGGACTCATATATATTGAGGAAGACAAAAACGTCCTCCACTGAATTGAACACGTGGGGATGGTCAAGAGAGCAGTGAAAAGAAGCCGTTAAAAGTGCCAGTGCGATATTATGAAGATGAGCTTCCATTCTAACGAACTCTGTGTTCTTAGCAGAGTGCACCACAAATTGGGTTTGCAAATTTTTAGCTGCCAAGCAGAATGAAACTCGAATCAACATCGAGAAAACATTTTTGCCAATGTCTACAGCTGGATCCATGCCTCGTTTTGTTGCCGTTGATGTGGCACTGTCACTTCATCCCTTCCGCAAAGCACGAACGCATGTAAAGATGGCAGTGGCAAATCTCTCGTCATTTCATCGCCACGGTCAGGACGAATGGAGCTAGATCACGATGGCTAGATAGTGTGTCCTCTGCGAGAAAATTGCATTGTTGCGTCATCATTCGCTGTTGCCTGCCGGTAGAGCGGCGCTCACGTCAACAGTTCATCGACAACGTGAAAAGGAAGACATGCGAGTGAATGGCGGACCGCGGTGCGATGCCCACAGAAAGTTAAATATTTCCTGAACAAACCCACGGATTTTGAAGTGGTTGCGTATGTTGCAAAGCTAAAAAATGAGCGCTTCCACACATGTATAATGATCCCAACCTTTCGTCGGGTAAAACTCCTGAATCATTCGAGTAACAAAAGTGCTCAAGTTTCGATGTTATAAAATTCCGGGTTCCTGCCAGGTATTTTCAAAGATTGTGCAATTTTTTCCGTTACAACATGGTTACTACCTGCGGAAGAGTTGTAGAGGAAGCCTTCTGGTTTCCAAAAATACCAAAATCGTTGAATTTGAACACCATTTGGCAATTTTGTGAACAGAGCCAGCGCGACATGGCAGCATCGTTTTGTCTTTGAGCGGGGAAGAGGCCGCGACTCCCTTGAAATCCCTGGGAGCCGCGGCCTCTTCCCCGCTCAAAGACAAAACGATGCTGCCATGTCGCGCTGGCTCTGTTCACAAAATTGCCAAATGGTGTTCAAATTCAACGATTTTGGTATTTTTGGAAACCAGAAGACTTCCCTACAACTCTTCCGCAGGTGGTAACCATGTTGTAACGGAAAAAATTGCACAATCTTTGAAAATACCTGGCAGGAACCCGGAATTTTGTGACATCGAAACTTGAGCACTTTTGTTACTCGAATGATTTAGGAGTTTTACCCGACGAAAGGTTGGGATTATTATACATGTGTGGAAGCGCTCATTTTTTAGCTTTGCAACAAACGCAATCACTTCAAAATCCGTGGGTTTGTTCAGGAAATATTTAACTTTCTGTGGGCATCGCACCGCGGTCCGCCATTGACTCGCATGTATTTCGCTTCTGTCCGCAGATGATACCCCCTTGAAACGCCGCAATCCCGCTACAACAGTTTGGCAACACGAAGATCCCGGAGTTACTCCACTTCTTCCTTAAAGCATTATGGCCACGGTCACTCCTGGGCACCCGTGGTGAGACGCAAGCGGGATTCTTCTCATTCGCAACCTGTTCAGAGGGGCAAAACAATTCCACTTGCCCATTGCAGCCTCAAAATTCGATCGGTCTGCCAGAAGATCTTGAGGAAATGGCCTGCAATGTTGTGCGCTCGTTCACAACGACACTGATCCCACCTTCGTGTGCGAGAATTGAAACTTTGCCGTACATCCGCACAGTTGGCTTGTTATTGGTACCCCACCCTCACTGCGCACTGGATCTGAGACCTGTTGACCTGCTTCAGTCGCAAAAATGTGGAAAACCCATCCATGGGAACAGTTTTAAGGATTTTTACATCACAACAGACGTGAGGAAGGATTGATGGAAACACGTGAAAAATTGCTTCCATGCAGCAATCACATCTCCGGGGCGCGATTTTACAAACCTTGCAGCGACTTTAGAGCTTGCGCTTTAGGCAGAGCGTTTTGTGCAAGAATGCTCGATTGGGGCCCTTCACTCGCAAGAATTTTGTTTTATTTTTTCTTACCTGAAGCTATCTGAACCTGACCTAACCCCGTCCCCTCTCGGAAAAACCAATGCTCGCTTGGGCCCCGACCAGCCATCTAAAGTCGCGGCAGGGTTTGTAAACTAGCCTCCGGGGCACACAGAATAAGCTTCTGTGTCTACTGAAATGATCATGCATTGAAAAGGCGTGAAAGAATTTTCAATTTCATCTCCTCGGGACACGAACTTTTGGGACACCCCACGTACCATCACGCAAACACGCGAACACTGACACTGCAGAGAGAATGTAACAAACACAGGCACGTAATAAGAACCGATCGCACGGATGTTCAAACAAAAATTACCTTTTCGTCCTTCACTCTTTTCAGAGCCTCGTTCATTTCAAGTTTCGACTTATCCAGATTCCTGAAGTCAACTGAAATTGCTCCCATCAAGTAGAGCTGAAAGCCCCAAGGGCCAAATTTGAAGAGAGTCTTCTTCACAACTGGGACAACCTTGCCAGCAGCGTGCCAGATGACCAGCATACCTGAAAAAGTGTCGGTTGTGGTGTTATAATATTGGCCCAAAAGCCATATTTCTTTTCTATCGTTAAAGCAGCTGACGCATCGTTAGCTCATCTTTCCAATCTTTCTTCCGCGTGAAAAACAATTGCACGGCAGAGAACTGTCAGCTCGATACAAAAAAGGATGAAAAAGAAAGCATTCAAAAAATTTGATCACAAAATGTGCAAAGCAATCTCTGCTGTGGGAAACCTGCCGACCAAATTTGTGTTCCACTACCTCGATCACCTTCCAGGCAAAAACGTCTTGCAAAAATCACGTACCAAAAGGTAACACCTGTCCAAGATTTTTTAACACCTGAGACCCATTTGATATTTGATTAACCGCCGTATGCTCTGACGTCATCTGTTTGTGGATTGACGCAAGTGCCTTCTTCGCTGACACCGCATTAGCAGTTGTTGAGGTTGGTTAGGGAGAGGTTTTGAAGTTTTATTAGAGAAAGGTGTGATTTAATTATAAAAAAAAAAATTAGTTTTGATCTGTAACGTCGGAGCTCACGACCACCAAAAACTAGCCGTACTACCAAACGGCACTTATGTCCACAACGCACACTCTTTTTCCTTCGACGAAATGGGCCAAGCAGGCATCTGCTCCAACCTACAAGCATAATATCAGTATACCCTACGTGCATACCATATGAATCGAAAAATGTCCAGACCAAGTAAACCCTACCCAATCGACAGCGTATCCTGTGCCAATGAGCTGCAGAGTTTTTCAGCGTTCCATAACAGGAACTTGAGGAAAAGAGCCCCACACACTCTCAGAGAAATTTACTCATCAAATTGTAATCAACTTTATAAGTTTTCGAAACTTTGCAGCAACAATAAAGCAGTCAGTCATTAATTGCCTTGTGAAATGTTGGTCCTCGTTAAGTTTTACCTTGGTTTCCAAATTCTCATATTTGCGAAGAAAGTCTTCATCATGAAATAATATAGCAAATCAATATCATAAAGCGAATAAAGTCCTCACTAATGGACAGCCTAGTTGAATGATTTTTGCTTCATAAAACGCATTAGATACACAGGTTTGACTTGTGCCACAAACGAACCCATAACGTCCACTTCATTCTGGTGGTTTGCCACAATGACTGCAGCCTGATCGTCCTTGAGATGTTCCAATCCGATAATGACGTACTTTATGCCAAGGACGTGCTTCATTGGTTCGACCAAGTAAGTTGCCCATCTGCGGAATTAAGGCGCAATTCTAAATTTCCAATAATTATTCTATTGTGGCTTACCATCAGCTCACCTGCAACGTGGTGCACGATTATATCAATAGGTCCACTGTTATTGATGAAATTGGCCGAATGGACGTGGCTGGCGATAATGATATCCATCCGAATTCATAATTTTTGACTATGCAGCTGCTCTGCTGCAGTCAACGAGAGCTACTGCTCTGTCATGTTTGCCAAGCAAAACACTGTTGCGCTCATTTGGAATGAATTGGAAAATTTCCACCAAAGTGGCAAATTCATCACCATATGAATTTGCCACTTTTGGTGGAAATTTCTCATTTTTCCGTTCTCTGGAAATTTCTCTGATCTCATTTGGTGGCAGCAGGAGGTGGAGACCGTGTTTTTCCACTTGGTGTCACCTTCCACCATGCACAGTTTGAGTGGGACATTGCAACCATGGATGGTGACAAAAATTGGAAAATGCACGGTCTGCCTGCGGAAACTGTGACCAAATTGTGTCACCAAATTGTGATCAGATTTTTCAAATGTGTCACCGTCTCGAGACATTAAAATTTTGCATTGGTATTTCTGCTGCTGCTGGCAATGTGTGAAATGATTTTCACAGTGCATTGCGCCGATTTTTCAACCCAGCAAGAATTTGTAACAAACGGTTCCATGAGACATGGCAACCGCCGCAACATTTTCGGCTGTCCATCGCAATATTTTGAAGTTCCCGCCGTAAAAAATTTTACTTCCCGCCGCAGCCTCCGCTGCATTTCGTGATTTTCGGCAGGGTGAAACGCTTGAATCCCACGGGAAGGTCCACATCGTTGACAGGGGGTGACACCCCGAAGGACAGCATTTACTCTCCTCATCAGTCACGCTTTTTTTTTAAATTAAGAAAAAAATTGTCCTAAACCTGACTTAAGCTAACCAACCAAACCTAACCAAAACTAACCTTCGGTGCATGACCTAACATAACGTAGACCAACCTACCCCATTCTAACGGAACGTACTAACCAACCTTAGACAAGTTTTGGTCGACGCGCCGCGGCCTGTTGCGCCATCAATTTCGAAATGTTGCGGCGGTTGAGGCGGGAACTTCGAAAAATTGCGGCGGGCGCGTCGGGCATCCAAAAGTGCATGTTGCCGCGGAAGGCATGGAAATTGTGTCCAATTTTTTACTATCCATCCATACCTGAAAACGTTCCCTGCAAATCTTGAAACGAAACAAGGTTCACGCGCTTTCTGGTCAGCGGCGCAGCAGATTGAGATGTCTGCCTTTGCGGATTGCCTAGTTGTTTTGCCAGGCAACCAGTATACCTGGTGACTGTCTGTAATACAAATACTCGTACCTACTAACCCATTTTTATAGCTCCTCGGTCGAAATAGCATGATCGGAATCACAAATATGGCAACTGTGTTGATCCATATCAGTATGAGAAGCACCTTTGCATAATATCGAAATGGTCGGCTTACATGAACAGCAAACCACACCAAACTGCCAATTACGGCATATGTTATGATGCTGTCTGGCTCCATATTTTTGCAGTGGGCGACACGGCTGCAACCAGGAAACCGGATTATTGATTACCCTATTCGCCTGCTTTGCCACCTGAAAGACATGACTATGCATTGAAACAGTGAAGAGGAAAACAAATCTTGAGTGTTCCGGAGACAAGAATTGGGAACCACTCAACCATCCTCGATTAATTCTTACCCCATTGACCCCACCTCCACCTCATAAAATTTGTTTGACCGACTCGCAAAGCTTTTTTCACTTGCAAATTTTGTTTAGCGTGATGCAGCGAAAAACTCAACCAGAAAGAGCAAAAATTAAGCGTCCAAGATACTTGGCCAAAAATTAAAAACCAAAAAAAAAAAAATAAAAAAAAATAAAATAAAATAAAAAAATTACACGAGACGAATCAAACCTTCGGCCGTGTTCACCATTGCAACTCACCCTGATGTTCAACTGAATAGTGAATTAATTATTAACGGACGCATCTTTCGCAAGAATGGAAAAGGAATAAGCGTATCGTTAGTGCATAAATGACATTTTTGCAACACAAATTAGCTCTTTAATTGGCTGTTGAGTTATACCTGTGGGTGAGTTGCAATGGGGAACACGGCCGCTTGCCATTTGACATTTTTTCGTTTTTGAACAACATTATCCGTGATGGCTATTTCTGGTAATTTTGAAGTCTTCATGTTGTCGCATCATTTTTTCGTCGAAATATTTGTGCAAAAGAAACTCGGAGCAGAAGAGCAGTCTCGATCAAAGTCCACCGAACAATGAACAAAACAGACGATGCGTGGTGAAACGGTGAAAGAAAAGCACAAGTGTTTCGCGTCAAATCCCCATCAAAAAGTCAGACAAAAAATCATGTGGTCCATCAAAATTTTTGAAGCCAAAGAACGTGAAATACTTCGAATCTTTCGGATCTTTTCCGCAGAGAACACGGCCAAAATGTTCCGCTACCTCACACACATCGACAAGAAAAACGAATGTAGGTACTTGTGTCGGTAGGCTGCGAGGAGACAAAAGTACATCGAAAAACACAAAACACAGGCCAATTTTCATTGATATGCAGATGTCGGCCTTGCAGGTACCCACCACATTAAACAAAAAGTGAACAATGTGAGACAATCCCGGGGTCAAATGGCAATTCCAGCGTTTTCCAACAATGCATTCATGATCTGCAATTTGAATGTGCTGATGCATGAGGATTAAAATTCTCCAGAAAGGCAAAGCCTTCTAAATTTAACGTGCTTCGACGACCGACACAAAAATAGGCTAATTCGCAAACCTGATGGTGCGGCCAAAATTGTCGGAAAAAAGACAGTTGGAGACGCTTCTGGATAACAGGGCATCAAAACAAGCAGCGGTCGAGCTCGCGCTACCAACTCCGTCAAATTTGAAGGGCATTTCAAGACCATCGAGTGTTTTGGAAGAAAGCCCTTCACATGCCACACCGGCCGGTTTTTTTTTTGTACATCGGTCAATGTGTTTCACCGTTGCTTCGGAAAACAAAATATTTTTACCATTTTGTCAGCTTTTTGGAAGCACGGCTTTGATCGACAAACTCTTGTTCCCCATCACGACCTGCGCCATTTTTCAATCGATCTCCGTACATTAATCTGTTTAATTTTCTAGCATTGCAAAAACTTTATTGACAAAAGGCAGAACCGTCATCGCGTCATATTTCTCAACTTTTGTCGTGCATCAATGTTTGATCGAAACTGATTTTGATGCATATACGAAAGGAAATGGATCATGAAATGAGATGACTCCAAAACTTTGCCATGGTCTCAAACCCAAGCTATTATTGAGAAGGGCATGCATCCTCGGTGGGCGTCTGAATCGTATGTTGGTATTTATTTGAGGTGTTCCTGATGCAGAGAAAAAAATTTGAAGAGAAAAAAAATTAAAAAGCCTCATTCTGAATTTATGGGCCTCCAAAATAAAGGTCCCAAAATGGCCCGCAGGGGGTAATATGGGTGAAAGATAAAAGTTGAAACAGAGTTTCCAAATTAACCATGTTGTTCCTGAAGCAACACAAGCAAAAAGATGACAGCGACCTTTTTTCGAAAATTGCCTTATCTAAAACTGAACGTCAAACCGAAACATGCGCCTCTTTTCCTTGATGTCCACCACCCAGCCGACTTTCAGGGATGCGAAAGAAGCAATAGTTGGTTTTTTGGGAGTTACCCGCCTATCGCTCTACATGGCCTGCGCAAGATCCCTCAAAAGGATCAACATGGCAGGCAAGCCAAGGCTCCCAAGCTGTTGCAGCATGTTCCAGAATAGGCCTTACCAGGCTGAAATATGACAATAATTCCCGTTCTTTTTTGGGTACTGACGACAGTTTTCGGGCATCGCATCGCAAACGCAAGCAACTGCAGTCCAAGTAAAATTTGGAAAAATCGCTTTGATGTGCAGAGAAATTGCCACATTTTGAAAGTCGCTTTTGTGCCTATAAGTGTTAAAATCATTTGGATCACACAAGAGAAACTCATATGATCAACGAAATCATCACAAAAAGACAAGCACATGCACAGGAGCATTTTGGAATCCACTTTAGGCCAACGAGGCACACACTAAACATTTGACACAAATCGTCAGCATGAAGAAGTCTCGTACGTCGGAAACGGAATTGGAAAATCCTGTTGCTTTGACCGTACCAGAAAAACTGTGAATTTTCTCCTTTTCCGAGCCAGATCAACGCATCAAAGTGGACCTGTGAGGCCCATATACCTACGTGGATTTGTATTGACGCCTTAGTAAAACAGAAGAAATCGTATTTCCCTCTCCCTGTCAAGATCAAATTTGCTGCACACACACGTCGAAATTGAAAAAAAAAAACAGCGAGTTTCACAAAGTCACAATCGGAAAACATTTTTTGCGGACATGCAAAAAAAAAACAATGAAATCGGCTGATTTCCCTCGCTCTCCGGAGTTAAGAGTTTGTTGTGTGGTAAAAAATGCATAATCAATGCCGAGCACCAGAGCCAGCGACGACAAGCATGCTCTGTCGTCGAAAGCAAAATGAGAAAAAGCATTTGAATTTCCGACATTGACACAATTCTGTTAACATTTCCCAATTGTTCACATTCGTGAATGGGCAACCTTCCAGAAAACTGCCCATAACGTTACATCCGCTGAGCGGTTCTGCGTTCAGAGGTCGTGACGCTCGCCCACCAGGCCACCCGAGCGTTTAACTTTACCGGACCTCTTTGGCCAAGCGAGCGGCCAATGTATGTAATCATGTAATTGGGATACAGGCCATCGTGCAGCGCGATGTTATTTGGACAGATATCAAACACACAACCCAAGGTAAGCGAGGTTTTTTTGTTTCAGTTTTGCGCAAGAATAAAAAAAATGTGGATATGAAGCGAAAACTAGAGCGTCCAGTTCTGTTTCCGAAGCGTGAATGAATTCATTTGGTAAGAAGTTGGCGTTCTAAAACGCACTGCACTCTTTGCGGCTTTTGTAGCCCAAAAACGACAATGTCGGGTGCACCGCATGCAAACAAATTAGAAGTTCAGTAGCCAACCCAAATGCACCCGAGTGGAATTTAATTTCATCAACACCATTTGGGATGATTGAAATCATCAACATGACATCAGATGGAATTGTTGACATTTCACTCTGCGATCTCGACGCCGCAGATATGGAAGTTTTTCCCATCTTCATTGTCAATCTGCTGCTTTTTTCGCTGTTCTAACAACGGCCGAACGGCAGTCATCCTGACTGAAAAAGTGCGTAGACACTCTTCGGCACTCTGGTTTTATAATTTCTTGTCGTTCATGAACGCTTTCGACATTAGTCGGGAATTATAACCGACAACCATGGGTGCCAACTGCTGCATATTTTTCGTACCAATCCGATTTCGGAAACTCTTTTGAATACCCGGCGGCCATACGTGGACCGGGCGAGTTATCATTCTTGCTCCACGATTGATTTTGTTTCAATTTTAGTTACTTGACCTCAACCCAACCAATAATCTGCGCATGACGTAACTATTTTTTCCCTATTTTTACCCTAACCCATCCCGATCCACCACAACCTGACCAAATATGGCCAATGCGAGCAAGAATGATAACTCATCCAGTCCACATGTCGTCAGGTGTTTTGAAGGAGCACATGTTGTATTTTTCACGTGAGAATCGGGTTTCGTTGAAGCCCGTCCACAAAACGTCAGGCATGGCATCACACATGGCTCAGAAAACAAGCACAATCCGTTTTTTCACTGAGCAGGCGTGTCTCATTCTGCTCTTGCACATCAGGCAGGAAATGAGTCGCAAAATGCATTGCGCAGTCAAAACGTCCTTGCCGTTCACCCATCAGGTGCAGGCGCATTGTTCCTGGGGCCATTTGGCCTTATTGTTGGAATAGCTTGGGCATTCCTTTCTCTTCAATTTAGTGCATCGTTTGTTGTACTAAATTGAATGAAAGGAATGCACTAAATTGAAGTGAAAGGAAGTCACTATCTCTCTTCGTTTTATTTTCCTGCGAGGCTGAGTGAGTCACAAATTTGACACTGCCTGTTATATGCAATAAAAAACTGAGGACGGCATACTGCTATCAAAATCTTGGTGTCATGCGCGATGAGCGATTAGTATTTGTGCTGATGAAGGTGCTTGTTTTTTTTCATTCAAAAACTGATGATGTCTTGTGGCGACAGAATTCGTTGTCACATTCATGTTGCAACTGTCCAGATTTCTGCAAAACTTCATGCTGCAGAAATCAAAGATCTATTTCTCCCATCGCGCAAGAAAAAAAAAGATAAAAAAGTTTCGAAAGCAAATGTTAAATAGGAAAGCACACCTACATCAAAAATCATGCAGGTGTTTTTTCTGAACCCTCTGCCCGAGCGATCAGTGTTTGCTGCCACCGCAAAGAAAGAATTCAGGAGATCGTTGCGGTTACTCGTTATAGCATACGCGTGTTTTCTTGTATACAGCTCCCGCCTGTTTTGTCCCGTAAAATTAAGGCAAATTAAGCACACAAGAAAACAAAGCAGGAAATAAAGCTTTGCAAGACATATTTTATTAAAAAAGGAAACGAAGAACGCAAGTGTATGGAAAAGTAAGGGTAAAATCGTCATGCTTCTCGCAATTGCACAGGCTTTAGGATTGTTTTCAAATTTTATTGATCTTCACAAAACGTAAATTGACAAGATTTTTCAGCTCCTGGGAATCGTGGAAAACGTAAACGAGTAGCCCTCAGGCCTCAATCTCAATGGTGAAGTTCCAAAAACTTCCCTTTCAGTCAGAAACTGAAGTGGTCTTATGGGAATGTTCTGATTATTTTTGTTATTCTCACTGTTTCCAGACTATACTTGCGAATTCCGGATAAAAAACCGAAAAAGCCACCAGAAATTTAGCCTATGACTGGATTTGGGGGGTTGTCTAATGTGTTCAAATGCACCACTGTTCCATCCCCCAAAAAAA
>JASGXE010006208.1:0-41186 GCA_030068105.1 Sinentomon sp. SZTP_YWyxl
TTTTTGTGGTTCTCGGAAAAACATGCGTCCGGCTGATCCGCGCCGAAATTTTCGTCAAGTCACCGAAGCTCAACCGCCTTCAAAAAAGGCGCCGCGGAGGCTCAAAGTGCAACATGCGCGGTGCGCCCGCCCATCCATGTTGTCCACAGGAAAAAGCTGGAAAAAACTGCCTCAGAAAAAGGAGTCATGAGGCGAACTGCAGGCTTGTGGAGGGAGGCAGCAAAAGCATGCGTGCCGACAAAGGAAGAAAACACCAGACAACGAAAGCAACAAAAGCAAACAAGGGACAGTTTTTCCCGGAAACTGAACACAGAAAAACTTGCATGAGCTGCTCTGGCTTCGCGTGTGTTCTCAGTCCGCCGCTTGGCTCGTCTCAAGCAAATCGCTTTGAAATGAATGCTGTCTTGGTTTTCTTTCCCTTTTCGGTTTGCCGCGTTTGCACTTGGCTCGTCCCAAGCAAATTTGAAATTCCTGTCATTTCAGACACAAAATTGCCATGTTGTCGGCGCCTTTGAACAAGCACTGCGGTGCGCGTGTGTCTGCATGCCGTGAAAAAAATGAACATCCAATCGAGGCACTGAGGGCGAACGCGGACTCGCCCGGCGGGCGGCGGCGACACTGCTGCTCAAAGCCTTGCCGGACATTTTTATCCGGCTGCAGGGCAAGAGGCCAGAAGGGCGCGCATTTGGACAGGAGGGCGTGCATTTTGGGCAGGAGGGCGCGCATTTTGGGCCGGAGGGCGCACATTTCGGGCAGGAGGGCGCCCCTCCTGAAGGCAGGGCGCTGCGCCCTTTGCGCCCTTCACACCTAAGGGACTGCTTCATTTAACATGGAGTCATGGAAGCAGAAGTGAGACCAAAATGTGTACTGCTGGATTGCGACGTATCAAGGCGCATCGAAAGACATATAAGAGTGCGCATCGAAAGACATGCGAGTGAATGGCGGACCCGCGGTGCGATGCCCAGAGAAAGTTTCTTCTTCTTCTTCTTCTTCTTTGGGTCTTATGGACAGATAGCCTGAGGCTGGTGGTCCGACCGTTTTATGTTTTGTTGTGTCGTCAGCCATGGTCCCGGCGAGGTACTGGCAAATGTCACCTGAGAGTAGCTGCTCCAGCACCCACCGCTCCAGGCACCCAATCAAGGGTCCCGGCGAGGTACCGGCATACTCCCGAGGGCAACTGCAACAGCACCCACCGCTCCAGGTCCCAAGACCTCAGTCACAACTGCCGATACTGCCGGTATTATGGCACAGCCAACCCGCAGGAACCGACGTCGAGTATCGGCGGGTGATACCAAGTGGCTTCTGTGTTCATGTAACCTGCCAGGCCTCTGTCTTGGACCTGGAGCTAGGTGTTCTTTAACATGCGCAGTGTGATGCTACACACGGGACCTCCTTCTTAAAGTCCCATCCGAAGGACTAACAGACTGGCCACTTAAGTCTGTCTTTCCGACCGAATTCACCATGCCTCGCCGAAGGAGGATGCACACACAAGTGCCATGGCAAATTTCATTTACCGTGCCTCGCCGAGGGAGGATGCACACACAAGTGCCACGGCAAATCTCGTGTCCCAGCTGGGATTCGAACCCGCAATCTTCAGATTACGAGTCCGACGCGCTAACCACTGCGCCACGAGGGTCGGACGTTTAATGGGAATCTCCTGAACAAAGCCACGGTTTTTAATGCGGTTCACTGTGTGTAAAGCTGAAAAATGAGCGCTTCCACACATGTCATGATCCAACCTCTTTCGTCGGGTTAAACTTTGAAACCAATTGAGGAACAACGCTCAAAATTCGGTAATCGTCTCGTATATGCGCTCTACCTTTGTTCGGAGCTTGCAAAAACCCAGTTTGCGACTTTCGCTTACGCTCTCGCTTCGTGTGGCACTCTGCCAGGTATTTTCAAAGATTGCGCAATTTTTTTCCGTTGCAACATTGTTACGACCTGCGGAAGAGTTGTGAGGAAGCCTCCGCACTCCGCCTTTAAACGCCGCAACACCGCAGTGTACTTTTTGTGCCACGAAAATCCCGGAGTTCGTTCACTTTTCATTTTACACACCATGGGTGTTCTCGAGTACAGTAGTGTGATGCTGCACACGGGACCTCTTCTTATTGTCCCATCCGAATGACTAACAGACTGGCCACTGGTCTGTTTTCTGCCATGGCAAAGCTCGTGTCCCGAATGGGATTCGAACCCGGAACCTTCAGGTCACGGGTCCGACGCGCTAACTACAGCGTCACGAGGATCGGACACATGTATGAAAGCGCTCATTTTTCAGTTTTGCACCACAGGAAGCAACATCAAAAACCGTCAGTTTGTTCAGAAGAGATTTACCTTTCTGTGGTCATCGCACCGCGGTGCCCCATTCACTCGCATGTCGTCTTTCGACGCGCAGCTCGAGCTGCGCGTCGTCAAAAGTGCATTACGACGGTGTTGCCGCGTTTAAAGGGGACCCTTTAAACGCGGCACCACCGCAATGCACTTTTTGTGGCACGAAAATCCAGGAGTTCCACCACTTCTTCTTTTAAATGCTTTGCTGCCTCTCAAAAATCCAAAAACAAATTGGGTGGGGCCAACTTGAGCAAACTCAGTTTGTGCTTGCGCAGAAAAAAGAAACAAATGGGGGTGGCCAACTTGTGCAGCACAAACTCAGCCCGTGCCATTGCGAAAAAGAAATTGTTTGAAGGTATTTTTTGTTCTTGGTTCGGTGGGGAAGAATTTGACCTCAAGTTGGCCCATTTCAGATAGAACGGGAGACTCACAAACCCAGAATTATATCTGGTGAAAATTAAGGGAAAACTGAAGGTGGGATGCCAGGTGGACGCACGACGCACATGACAACTGGCCAGCAGGGAAATCTTGATATTTATCCGACCACAGCAAGCTGTCCATGTGAAGAAAAGAGCGTGACCGCAAGAAAAGAGGCAATTGACATGCACAGGCGTCGTGATCTTGCAAAGGCGCTTTGGCATGAGGTACTTGATGATGGATTATCAAGAGATTTGATGGGTGAAGTCGTGGGGCCTGTTTTAAAGGAACAGCAAAGCTGACCCGACAAGGCAAAGCAGTAGCCACCATAGACGGGAAATATCTTGAATTTGTCTGTCACCGTGCATATTTTGTCATTCATTGTCGATTCATTTGGGCATGAACAATGGTGGAACATGATTTTCCTCTGGCTTCGGCGACTGCGGGGATCAGGTTTGTTTCATTCATTTTGAACGCTGCAAGATGTCTCATGATAACGGATTCCCAACAGACACACTCTTAGAATACCAGGCTGCAGCCTGCACCCTTTATTGCTTGTAACCTCTTTGTTTGATTGTCCTGCGCGCTTGGCTCAACGGCTCTGGCTCAACCAAAGAAATTCGGGAAGAGGGTTGAGTTTACATGCATTGATACTGATAGTTTGGCATTGGCGGGAATGAGGCAGAAAAAATGGGCTGTCAATCTTTCAGCAGTCCAGCATTGCATCCACCGCTTATTATAGATATCATAAGCCCAAAGAATCCGCACCAAATGTAATGGTGTCCATACTGATCGATATTATCTTATCTTATAAGATATATACATCATTGGTCCAGACAGAACAACTTGATGAACGAAATACGCGCGGCTGCCTCATAAAAATGAAGGCAATGTAATGGGGTCATCTCAAACACGAACTCACCCAAACTCAGCCGAACTCAGTCACAATTCAATCAAACTCACCCGAACTCAGCCAGATTTCGGCCGAACTCACTCGAACTGAGCCAGAATTGGATGAAAACCGCCAAAACTCAGCCAGAATTCGTTATTCGACCGAAGTCACTCAAAAAGAGCTGGAATTCTCCGCAAAAACCCCGAACTTATCCAAGCTCAGCCAGAATTCGACAAAACCAGCCCTGACGAAGCCAGTGTTCGACCGAAATCATCAAACTCATCCGATTTCAGTAAAATTCGACCGAACTCTGGCCTGATCTAGACCGAACTCACGCGACCCCAGCCATTGCCATTATTTTGTCATCATCGTCAGGACCTGTCGTCTTCATCATCATCAACCGCCATTATGAGCTGACAGCCATACGGCCGGTAGTTCAGCGAATAGGGCCTCCCGCCTCATTGCCCTCTTGTTTGTCAAATGGTTTAAAAGTTTTACTCGACGAAATGCTGGGATCGTTATACGTGTGTGGAAGCGCTCATATTTCAGCTTTGCACCACAGCAAGCCGTATCAAATACCGCTGCTTTGTTCAGGAGAAATTTAACTTTCTGTGGGTATCGCACCGCGGTCCGCCATTCACTCGCATATCTTTCGTTGCGCACTCCGCCTTGACACGCCGCAATCTAGCAGTACACAATTTGGTCTCATTTCTGCTCCCATTTGACTCTATGTAAAATGAAGCGCGCAGTTCCTTCACTTGTAATTTTACACACCATGAGCGAGGTGAAAATGCAGAACAGTTTGCTGTTATTTTATCTGTCAACGAAATCGAAATAACTAAAAAAGAACTTCTGCTCAGCCTGAAAAGAAGTAAATGAAAGGAAACAAAACCTGAAACGGAGCAAATTGAGAAGTTTTACCTGTAAACAGTCAAAATATTAAATGCATGAAAATTTTCACTGAAGCGTAACAGTTGCGGCTAAACAATGAACTGAGACAGACTATGAAAAACACCAGAGATTTGACAAAAGCAGAATGATAGATTCTGCTTCAAACCGATAATAGGGCATTGTTCTCCTTGCGAGCTCAAGTTGTGGAACAAGGTTCAAGCCGGCCGTATGGCTGTCAGCTCAAGATGGTAATTTAAGCAGCAGGAGGAGAAGCAAGACAAAAGGAAAACAATGAACGCCTTAGCACGAATCCAGGTTCTTTTGATATCATGCCTTACTTGGCCGAAATAAACGTAAATTCCCCTTCAAATCCCGCGGAAGGAATTCCAGTCACGAACTGTGCGAGGAATAAAATAATAGTGACATATACATCCTTGGTTACAGCACACACATTTGCTGAATTGGGCTACGAAATTCAGTAGAATGCAGAGGAGAATTGGGCTACGATTATGGGGTATTTCCCCTTGCGAGCCCAAGGTGCCTGCAAACAAGGTAAAAGGTCGGACCACCAGCCGAATGGCTATCAGTCCATATGACTCCACGATGATGATGATGATGATGATGATGAATTTTCAGCTCAATATACCGTTTGTTGGCCAATGAGGAAAGACTGCCATTGGTGAAAACGATCGGGAAGCGTCACTTTTTCAGAGCAATGGCATTTTGACCCCATCTTTTGGGAGCGGGTTGCGGTGAGGCATCGAGGAGGTTGAGTTGGACGCATACGAGCAGGGCCAAGGAAGACTTCATCATCATCAACCGCCATCTGAGCTGACAGCCATACGGCCGGTGGCTCGGCGAGGAGGCCACTCTGGCTGACAGCCTTTGCCTCAACCATTACCTCAACCTGTCAGCCATTGCCCGACTCTCAACACAATAACATCAACAGAACACTCACAACTTGTGACGCGTGCACAACTTGTGACACACGCATAACTTGTGACGCACTCTCTGACCCACTGTGGGCACAAGTGCAGAAAACGTTTGCGCTAATTATCTATTCAACTATCAATATCTGATATATCTATCTAACTAAAATAAAACTAAAACTTTTTTCTATACGTATCTATTTTTTTAGCATGCAGTCATGCACAAAAGGGTTTTAAATGTTCAGGAAAAGTCAAAACTTCATCCGAGCCTGAAATGGACGAGAAAATGAAACCTGAAACGACAAAAATAAAACAAAATAAAATTAAACCTGAAATGAAGAACAAAATGAGATCTGAAACGAAAAGAAGATATACAATCTGAAAAAAAGCAGAGTGGTTAACCTTCGAGTAAGAGCAGTCAAAGTTTGATAATGATGAAAATTTCACGAAAAGATGTATATCCTGGAAATTTGTAAATCTATGAATCTGCTTGAAGTGACAAAATGAAAGCAAAAAACAATGCCTTAACATGAATACAGGTTCTTTTGAAACCAGGCCTTGGAAGATGCTTTACCGGAGTGGTATACACTCACAAAAAATCACTCCAAATAAGACGAAAAAACACTAAAAAGTGGTGTGTTCTGGGTCTTTTTGTTTCGAAGACAATATTTCACTAAAACGGTTGAATAAAAAGACGCCCTCTTCTTAAATTTGAGCGTTTTTGGCTTAAAAAAGCCATTGTTCTGAATTTGAGCCATAACACTCAATAATAAGAAACAGATTGCTGCCAGTCAGTAAAAATTGCACTTGTTTTTTTAGTATGAGATATTTTAACTAAAAAGAGAAAGTTTCCTTGCAGTAGAGGATTTTTCTCCCTTGAAAAAATAGAGACGCAAATTTAAAAACGTTTTGTCTTAACCAGTCAACGGGAATATTTTAGAAACTGAACTACCCTCAAAAAGTCAGTTTTTTTATTCAATTCCGAAGGAAAGGGTAGCCATCGGACATATTTTTTACTCCTGACTGTACCAATATATTTCAACATAAAATTTGCGCAAAGGGCTTGCTGTCTGTTTAGCCGAGGTTGCAGGTATATATTTATGACCATTCAAAGTGATGGCTGTTGTCAGTCCCGACCAAAAACCATGTTGTACCTAATTTTGTTTTGGTCACACTTCAAAACCAAAATTCTGCATTGGTATTTTTTGTCCGGACTTCTGATTTCCTGTTCACTATTCCACTCTCTGAGCAGGTATAGAAACCCAATTGACAAATGCCAACAATGTGTCCTTCTTTACCCTGCCCTCACCCTCCTTGCGGTCAACACCCCCAATAGGATCTGTTATATCTTCGAAAAATAAAATAATTGCCTCTCAGGCAAAGCTCCAAAATTTATTGACGCGTTATTGGTGGCAGCGTTATCTCCCTCACCAGAAAAAGAATGAGATCACCAATTCCCAGAGGTTTTTCACTGCAAACAAATCGAATACAGGGTGTTCCAAGATGCTGCTACTATTTGAATTCATCCCGTTGAAGATGGTTGTATTCAGACAAATTCCCCATTTGGCTATTATTGGTTTGCAATGACGTCCACCATGATAGGTGAAAAACACATCGGAATTGAACCCTGGATATCAGTTCACAAACCAGATTTTGCGCAATGCATCATTCAAGGCATAGGTAAAAACAACAGAACAACTAACATGTCACCGGGCAGTGGGCAGGAACTCTCAGACACCCCATTGCAGAAGTTGCAGGGGAGCCAATATTCAAAGCAGGTAGAAACTGCCTACAAACATGGAATAACAGCACTCAACTTATTGTGTGTTGACAAATGATATGCTTGGACACGCTGCATGCAGAAGGATATGTTCATCCAAGACAGGCGCGGCACTCTGCATGGGTTCGTCAGCGAGAACATGACCTTCCTTTCACTTAGCAACCGCAATAATTCATATCAAAATGCAATGAGGCAAAGGCAGGAGCCGCCACTGCTATCCAAAGGAAGTCATAAAATGCGTAAAAATCCCAAAAGAGAAGCGGTACCTGAATTCAAGACAAAACGCAAATAAAATTTGCTCCTTTATGATGGAGAGAACGCAGTGCTTTTATCCGCCTTGACAAGAGGTGCAACACCCCCGGAAAGAAGATACCTACTGGGTGTTGCCTATCCATAGAGTAATAGGTCTAATGCATATTGCTCTTTATCTTGTATTGTCATAAAGGCTGGATAGGATGTGATACATTGTTCAGCAGAACAGTGCGAATTGCTGCTGCGCAACAATGAACGCAAATCTACAAATGCGAGCAATTCGAGGGCTAATGGCAATCACTTTACCGGGGAACAAAAGTTTTGCCATGAAAATATTTTCCCGCTGCAGTCTCTTCAGCCAATGGTGAAGAGAAATCTGCGTGTCTTTTGCGAATAGCGACTTTTTAGCAATGAAAATTTTCCTCGTTGTGTTCACTGACATCTGTTGCCTAACGTGTTCCAATTTGGTGCCACCCTCACGTCTTTTTAAGTTTTATTTGAGGGGAATGCAGGGTACGCAGTAAGAATTATACAACAAAGAGCGTTGTGTTCGCATTCTGCGGGGCTGGATCGGCACAGACTGCACTTCTCCAATCTATTTCGAAGGCGTTCTGCCTTTTTCTTATTCTCACAATAAATGCTCTTACCACTTCCCTTCAAGCAGGCGGACGGGGGACAAAAACAAAAACAGAAATGATTTGTGTGCTTCATTGTGTATTGGGTTTCAGAACATACAAGGGGGAGGACGTGGAAAGTGGTTTGAATTGTGGGACAGCATTCACAAAGATGGAATTGGACTTTGGCAGTGTGTGAGACTGGATGTAGGGGGGAGGAACGTCCTCCGGAGATGGAAGGGGAGGGGGCACGGGGGGATGGAAGTGGTGGGGGTCAACAGACTGGAATGTCTGTGAGGTCTCCTGATAGGGGCAGGGGAAAAGATGCAGAAGTGGATGAGCGTCGTGGGTGGGGCATAGGCGTGTGGTGGGATTCTTTTGCCTGGAAGGTGAAGCCATGGCGGCACTGTAAAGAGCATTGTGGTTGAGTGGGAAACTGTGGATGGGAGGATTGTGTTTATTGCTGTGTCTATCTTGCATGTGAGGGATATTCTCTGGATGTGAATGGGGGGCTATTCTGGATTGCTTGAGGAAGGATATTGCAGAAATTGATTCACAGGGTGGGGGGGAGGTTTGCTTTTGGGGGATTTCAATGCCCATATTATGGAATTTGAGGGCCATGAAAATTCTAATGGAAAGTTGGTCAGGAAGTTCATGACAGAAATGGATCTGCTAATTGGAAATATGCAGGGTTTTTGTATTGGGGATCTACTCGGAGAGCACGTGGACCTGGGGGTATTGTGTTGGAGTCCACAATTGATTGGTTGTTGTATAGGCGAACACTTGAGTGGCGTTTGGAGAAAATGGAGATTGATTCTGCAGAGTCATGGGGGGTACAGAGTGACCACTTTGGTTTGAAGGTGTGGGTTCGGGGAAGGAAGAAAAAGAAGGGAAGGCGACAGAAAAAGAACAAAGAAGAAGGGGGATGGAATTTGCTAAGGAGAAAGGAAGAGGCCATAAAGTGGGCTGATAGGGTAGAAGCTGTTTTTGGGGAGGAAGATGAGGTGTATGGTCATGAGCAGATGATGGCAGCGTGGGTGGAGCAAATGCCACGTAGCACGGGCGCCAGAACTGGCAACTTGGTAGATGAGGGATGGAGAGATAGAGATTGGTGGGATGATGAAATTAGGGAAGCAGTTGGAGAGAGGAGAAAGGCCAGCAGAGAATTTAGACATGCAGGAGGTGAGAGAGAGCGAGCAAATCTGGATGCGTGCAGAGAAAGGGTGAAAGTGTTAAAGAGGCAAAAGCTGCGAGAACGTATGGCCAAACGAGAGCTAGAGCTTAAAGTGGAAGGTCGATCTGGTGGAAAGCGGATTTGGGAAAGCATACAGAGGTGGAGATGCCTGGTGGAAGGGAATGTCCATGGCCAACAAGAAGGGGGCAGCGAGGGAGAAAGAAATGCCATGGGGTCAGCATTGCAGGAGTATGTAAATGATATTTGGGGCCCAGCTTGTTCCAGGGGTCATGAAGAGACCTGGAGAAATTGTCAGGTGCAGTCTGGGGTAGACCATATGGAGTCTTCGAGTTTGGTAGACATTATCACAATGGAGGAATTGGAGAAGACACTTGCAAAGATGAGTATGGGAAAGGCTCCAGGAGAGGATGGCGTGTTAGCTGAGGGTCTTAAGTGCTTGGGGAGTGTGAGCAAGGAGAGGCTTAGGGCTGAGCTGAATGATATTCTGCTACAACGACAGAGGGTTCCAGTTGAGTGGAAGAAGGTCAGAGTTAGGATGGTTTACAAAGGGGGTGGAAAAGACAAAGCAAAGATAGGGAGCTATAGGCCGGTGGCAGTTACGAGCCAAGAATACAAACAAATTGTTTGTTAGTAGGCAAGATTGGAGTGTTGGCTGGAGACATCAGGGTGCTTAGGTCAGATGCAGCAGGGGTTTCGAAAAGGCCGGCAGTTGTGTGATAATCTGTTTGTTATCTCTCAAGTGATTGAGTGTGCTCGAATTGAAAAACGTGACTTGAGCATGGTATTTGTGGACATAAAGGGGGCATATGATAGAGTGAGGTGGCATGACATTTGGACAAGGCTGAAATCGGTGGGGGTGTGTGACATGTTTATCGAACTGGTTCAGGCTTTGTATAGTGGCAGTGTGTATGACTTCCATTGGGGGGAGATTGTGCTCAATGGGGTGCAGTGTGAATCAGGCCTTCGTCAGGGTTGCCCAATGTCACCATTGCTTTTTATTTTGGTACTGGGGGAGTTGGAAGAGAGTATCGACAAGCTCGGAGGGCAGTTTGGCTTCAAGTTGTGGGATTGGTCTGGTGGGGGGCATGGCCAGTCCTTCACGCTACCGGGGTTATTCCTGGCAGATGATATTGTGTGGCTGGGTGAGAGTGAGTCGGATTTGAGGATACTGATGAGTGAGACAGCCAGATTTGGGGCAGAAAAGGGGTGGTTGTTTAGTGAAGAAAAGACTAAGGTTGTGAATTTCTCGGGAAACTGGAAGGGAGATAGAGGCTTGGTTGTTGGGGATTGGGAGATTGAGAGGGTGGGATGCTATAAATACCTGGGCGTGGAGCTGTCAGACACAGAGGATTATCTTGCAACATTCAAGCAAGGGCTTAGGGCAAAGGCAAGGAGGTTAGGTGGAATGACGAAAAGTATGGGTAAGTGGGCATTGTGTCGTCCAGAAATGATGAGATGGATGTGGAAAGGTGCTGTGGTGCCAGCTCTGACATATGGTCAGGAGGTTTATGTTTGGGAGCGGGGGTTGAAGGCCTTTTGAACAGTGTTCAGAGAGATGTTGGTTTGAGGGCCATGGGGGAAATAGGCTGGTAGCTCAAGCTGGGTTGGATGGAGAGTGGGCATGTGCAAGTTTTGAGGTGAGAGAAGCTAGAGCTAAGATTGGATACTTGGCAAGGCTGCAATACATGGATCGGGACCGGTTTGCGAAGAAGGTTTTCATGTATGTGCAGGCAATGAGTAGTGGAACATCATGGCAAAAACGGATTCGTCAAATTGAAAGGTGGAAGGGTACATTAGGGTGGGGCAGGTACATGGATCTGGAATCCGAGAGAAAGATTGTGTACGCAGAGAGAGGAGAGAGATTGAACAGGAGCAGTGGCATCGGTGGAGAAGGGAAGTGTCACAAAAAAGCTCACTGACTGGGTATTCTGCAAAGGATCAAATGCGTTGGGATGGAATATATGATGGTTCTTTTGGCAGCGACTTGTTGTTTCGGGCCAGGGTGGGTGCTCTAGAAACTGCGAGACGGTTGCGTTGGGTGGATGGGAAGGAGGAATGCAGGCTCTGTGGGGCAGAGTCGGAAGACTTGTGCCACATATTCCTGTGGTGCAGGTCAATGATTAGAAGAGAGAAGTTTTTTGGGTGGATGGATGTGGACGGGGGCGTTCACAAAGAGCAGGAATGGGCACTTGTTCGTGAGCGACTGGGAATAGGGAGGGAGAAGGAATCAGACCAGTGGGTGGAACATGCGAAGCAATATCTTGTGAAGTGGAAGGGAAAGGTTTCTGCTGCCTAGGAGTGAGGGTGGTTGGAGATTTTTTGTTTTTCTTTATCTATTTTTTCGGATCCGATCTGGTGCATTGCCACGGGTTGATAAACATGAGGTTTGGGAAAGGGTCGGGGACCCACGCCCAGACCTAAGCCGGGAACCTGCCCGGAGACGCGGCCCATGTTGGCGGCCCCCCACTGCGTGGTCAGTGCAAAACCGTTTTCACGCAGCTGGGAAGAGGGAGTGTGCGTACTGCTGGCGAACCGCTGGTGCTTCCGTGACTCCCTGCGCTAGTTAACCGAGCTTATGCCGGACAGCGCTCACGCCGCGTGACTGACACAAGGCGAACCATTCCCCCGTTGTTGTGCACTGGAAAGGGGAAGTTCTCATCTCTATTTCATTTAATTCACTTTCTTGCATCTCTTATTTCTTTTGTATCTTATTTCTTTCTTGTATTTCTTTATGTCATCTTTATTTCTTTTCTTTTATTCTTTTAAAAAGCTGCCTCTTTGAAGTTGCTTTGCTTCCTTCCTTCATCCTTTTTCTTTCTTTTTTTTCTCCTGTTTTAGATAATAAACGAATGTCAAGGTGAGCAGTTGGATGAACTGTGGTAAGGGATCTCTGATGAACTCAGAGATGACACGGAATGAAGGACGAAGGAGGTGTAGATAAATGACGAATGTGAAGGTGAACAGTTGGACGAACAACTGTGGTGAGGGATGTCTGACGAGCCCGGGTGATGACACTGAATGGATGACGAAGGATGTGTAATGACGATGCCTAGCCCGGGAGATGATTGATCTGACACTGAGCAAATGATGAAGGATTTAGCCAAAATTCAAAGCTAAGTTTTTCTGTTTCGCTTTCATTAATTTTGTCTTTAGGGTAGGTAGGTAGGCCTGACTTAAACTTATCTCAGATTCAGGGCAAGAGGAGCTTTGAACATGTGTGAAGGAGCAGTCTCGTTCGCATCTTTTGATGTTTTGCTGTGTGGTTCAAGTTTGAGTTGGGCTAGATAGTGGTTAGGTATTTCTATAATGTAGGTATGTAATTTGTGTTGCGCTGGGGTTTTGTGAGTGAGTGAAAGATGTTTTTCTTCAATTGTTTGTCTTTTTAGTCGAAAGTAAATTTTAGGTTGTGGGTTTTTGCCGAAAAGAAGGCATACCTTACGTCTTGTCTTGTCTTGTCTGCTGAATTGTCAGGTTTTGCTTATTTTGTGGGTGTTGGTTGTTGTTGCGATCAGCGTGATTTGTGAGCTCTGTGTGATTCTGTCGTGGTTTGGTGTTTAGTTGATTTTGTTCTTTTTGTGGCCAAATGTCGAATGATAAGGGCGGAAGGTGCAAAGGTGGTCGGAGCGGAGGATGAAGCTGTGGGTGACGAGTGTGTTGCGTGTGGTATTCAGGGTGGTGTTGGATTGGATAGGGCGACTACGAAGGGCTTCGGAGTCGTGACGATTTGTGGTTCGTATGCAAAAAGTCGTGTCGGGATGTGAAAGGTGCTGGAAAGGCGAAAGGGAAAAAGGCAGTGTGGGTGGATGGGCATGGAGGAAAAGGGGAAATGTTCAGAGATGAGCTGAAGGTTGTGACAGATGAGATTGTGTTGAGCGTGGAAGCATTTGATGAAAGTGTGCAGCGGGTGGTAAGTTGGCAATGTTGGAGTGGAGGGCAGACATTCCCATAGGGGGGGTACCCCCCCCTGGCCGAAGGCCGGGACCCCCTCCCTGGGGCCGAAAGGCCAGGGGACACTCCTTCCTGGTTGAAGGCCAGGGAGGGGGTTCCCCTGACCTTCGCCCCCAGAAGGGGGGGGTCCCTGGCCTTTGCCCCAGGAAGGGGGGTCGAAGGGGGGACCCCGGACCCCCCTTCTTAGTCAAAGGCCACGGGACCCCCCTCCCTGACCGAAGGCCAGGGGACTCCCCACCCCCCTCCTGGCCGCCAAGACCAGTGAGATGAGATCCTCCCTGTGTCGAAGGGCCAGGAGACCCCCCTCCTGGCTGTTAGGCTAGAGACCAGCCGCTGCTCGAATCGAATTTTCTTGACCTCCCATAACCCTAACTGGGCTTGTATGCAAATGGAGGAGGATATTCGTAAAGCACTATGTGGCTTGCAGCCAATAAACTTTCCATAAATGCTAAAAAAAACTACACCGTGTTGTTTTACTCTTCTTCAAAGGTCCCCCAGTAGATTTTTCATTTGACAATTTACAAATTGGCACAACAGCTGTACCTACCCTTCACTAAGTCAATGAAATTTTTAGGAGTACTTTTGGATTGTGACCTTTCATGGTCATCTCAAATTGCACATTTACTCAAAGTCATGAATTTATTTGTTTTCTATTTTGTAAACCTGAAAAATATTTGCCATCTCATATTTTAGTCCTGTTATAGTTTGGTTTAATTACCCTAGGATAATTATGGTCTTGAGTCTTGGAGTTCAACCACCTATAATAAGCTTGGCCCATTCATATCAGGCAAAAAAGCACTAATTAGGTGATCTCTAATAAGACCAGATTTGAGCCTTCATTGCCACTCTTTAAATCCTAAACATTTTGCCCTTCTTCTGCTTGCAATTTATCGATATTTGCTTATGGCCCACAGAGCTCTGTATTCAAAATTTACCATTATTTGAGCTCTCCCTTATAGGATGTGTGGCCCCTATGACCACCAGGTCTAAAAATGAAATGCTACTGAGATTGCCCAAACCAAACACGCGTTTTGGAAAGTTGCATTTTGATTTAGGATTCCCTATTTGTGGAACTCTTTTGGCCCCTGATCTAAGAATCCTCAGTAGCTTTCAGAAATTCAAAAGGCATCTATTAACCTACCTTTGGGACAACAATGCGTTTAGAATCTGGTCAAAAAAATTTAACTTTACCTAAAAAGAATGTTTCGGCTGCCCATTTTTATTGCAGTCTGCAACCGAACTTTCATTCCTTTCCCGAATTTTCTCTCAAAATTTCTTTTTTCCTCAACCCCATCCCCGCTCTGAACTTTCCCATTTCCTCTGTGAAGGTACATCCATTTTTTTCCCCTCTTTCTCTGCCGAAACATGTAATAAGGCTTTTCCCCCCAGCTTCCTGGATCAAACCCACAAATTTGCCAAAATCTTTTGCACCAACGTGGGCTATTAGGAGGGGGCTGTGCCCTGGCTTTGCCAATTTCCTCTCCCATTCAAGCCAGCCCATCAAAGCAACTTTGTTCCATTTTTGCTAGTTTTTCTCCTCCACCACTTTGTTAAATGACATGAAAACACTAAGCATTATTTTGTATTAACATTGTTTCTTGTTTTTTCTCTCACCCTCGGTTGCTCCTTATGAGCGCCTCGTTCTAGGTGAATCTTGCACTCTTATTTATTTGCCTGATTGGTGTATCTACGTCTTCCTTGCTCAACGGTTATATTGTGGTCACTGCTTTTGGCCTGCTGGGGCCTAATATGTCGGATGGTGCCTTCCACTACAATCCAATCTATTCTCTGTGCTTGAAATTTCGCCTGGAACGATCTACTCTGAGGATAAACCCATGGTGAGTAAAATTTGTTAAATTTGTTAATTTGTCAATACCGTTTGTCTCTTTGAATAATTTAATTAAAGTAGAAAGTAGAAGTAGAACGCCCCGACGGATCCCACAGGTAACCTGGCTGCCACGGAACCCTCTTGGAAGGTCTCCTCTGGCCAAGGGGACGCTTCAAGGATGGCATTTTGGCAACCGCCATGATCGATAGCAGAGAATGGTTCGTTCGTTTTCCGTGCTATTATTCACAACTGGAGAAAGAGGGGAAGTGGCTCACCATTTACTGACTTGCCACAGGCTTCTCAATTCTAATTCTGCAAAATTTCCGATAATAATAAGAAATAATAACAGTGATAGGTAGTGTATGTATATTGCATGTAGTTTTGTAGTTTTTCGCAGAAATGCAAAAAGAGAAGGTTCTTTTGAATTGAGAAGGTTGGTTTCCCCCCCCCTTTCCTCAATGATGTGATTGGTTTGTTCATCTCACTTTTTAGGTGATAGGACGACACATCACATGTACATAGGTGTTCTTTATTCTTTCACTTCCACCATTCTGAAATCACCCCCATGGGCGGCCATCGACCTGCTCCACAAGCATTATTCGCCTCAGAACAGAGTACTTTTTGGAAAATACTGCTTGTCCCCATCTTCACTGCACAAACTCCAACTTGGAGTTTATGCAGCGAACCAGAAGCTGATTTCCTTGTTGCAGTAAATTCTGTCTCAGTCGGTGTCTCATGTTTTCTCCAATATCAGAAGAGACTGATTATCGCAGGAAGGGGCAGCAGCAGAGAATCTATTTTCTTCTTTGTTCTCTCCCATTCAAAACACGCAAATAGTTGCAGCCTTATTCTTTTTTCTCTCTTTTTCTGTTAAAGGGACCAGCCAGTAAGCAATCATTTTCTGTTCAACTGTTTTGTTTCTGCCAGTGGAAAACTAGGCTACCTACATCAACAAACAATATTATGTCATTTTCAAAAGGAAATTAAAAAGAATTTTATATCAAATTCGTGCTCAGAATTTAGAGCCAAATCAGGGTGTCCACCATTCTTGAAAACCTGGAATTGTCGGGAATTTTTTTCTTTATGCAAAAGTCAGGGAAATTTCCACAAGAAATGGGTAAAGTCAGGGAATTTTCAAGAAGAAGTCGAACAAGAAGAACTCAAAAAGATAAAGTGACTGTCACTGTCTCTGGCATATGATTTTGGCCTTAAGAACACAAATTCAGCACCGAAAATGAAGCCTAAATTTCAAAATTTCTTCAGCTTCTGGGGGCTCCGCCCCCCAGACCCCCCGCCAGGGGCTCTGCCCCTTGGAACCCCGCTGGGGCTCCGCCCCAGACCCCGGTACTGGGGGGCTCCGCCCCCCAGACCCCCCGCCAGGGGCTCTGCCCCTTGGAACCCTGCTGGGGCTCCGCCCCAGACCCCGATTACTGGGGGGCTCCGCCCCCCAGACCCCCCTTCGTATAATGTCTTTCCCCCCCCCTAAGACCCGTGCCTTTGGGAATGTCTGGTGGAGGGGCCTCAGAAAGTGGATGGGTGCTTGAGAGAAGATGGCATTCATTATTCAGAGATGGGTGCTGTGTTTGTCGGCAGAGTGATGGGTGAGTCAGCGGCGAAAGTGTTGAATGGTTTGGGGCGAGTGGACCCGGTTGCTGGTGCTGACTGATGGTGCGAAAATGGGCCTAGTATGAATGTTGGTGTGGTGATCGGGTTGAGTGAAATGGGTGTTTGTGATAGGTCCAAGGGAGGTGATGCATCCATCAGGAATCGCAATGCACATTTATGCCTGGGATTTCAAAACATTCAGTTGGGTGGACAAGAAAAATGGTCTGAGCTTTGGGACAGTATTAGAAGCGAGGGAATATCTGTCATGGCTGTGTGTGAATCTGGACTAAGGGGAGTGGAGAGGCCTCCTGAGATGGAGGGAGAAGTCAGTGGTGGATGGAAGTGGGTTGGGGTAAACAGGGGTGGCTCATTTCAAGAGGATAGGAAGAGGTCCTTGGAAACAATGGCAAACAGTGACTGGCAGGATAAGCGGGGTGGTGGAGTTGGGGTCTGGTGGAATAGCAGGGAATGGAATATTGGCCCATGGAGGAAGTGTAGAGAGCATTTGTGGATGGAGTGGCAGATTGAAGGGGCAGGGAAAGTGTTTATAGGGGTCGTATATTTGGCCTGTGAGGGGAGTAATAACGAGTGGAATGTGGACATTTTGGAGTGCTTGGGGCATGATATCTGTGAGATTGAGGCTTTGGGCGGTGAGATTTGTTTGGTGGGTGACTTTAATGCTCATATCTTGGAGTTTGAGGGAAAGGAAAATGCTAATGGTGCTATTATGAAGTCCTTTCTGTCACAAGCAGGGCTAGCCATTGGGAACTTGCAGGGTTGGTGTGATGGAGGTCCAACGAGGAGGGGGATTATTGCCGGGGGTAGGGTGGTTGAAACCACAATTGATTGGTTCTTGTACAAAGGGGGCATGGAGAGGCGAATTGAAAAAATGGAGGTGGACAGCCTCATGCAGTGGGGTGTGCACAGTGACCATTTTGGCTTGAAGGTGTGGTTGAGTGGTGGGAGGGGCAAAAGAAAGATGGGCCCCAGGCGAAATGCAAGGTCCAGCAGGGCTTGTGCAGAAGGTGGAAATTGGATGTCGCTTAGAAAGGCAAGTGAAGCATCTGACTGGGCGAATAGGGTGGAGGAGTGTTTAGTTGGTAGTGAAGGCTTGGATGAAGGGCATGAGGGACTTATGGCTTTGTGGAAAAGACTGCTACCGGATGGGAGTAAAGATGGAAAAGATGGCAAGGAAAGTGGGTGGAGAGACCGGGATTGGTGGGATGAGGAGCTCAGGGAAGCGGTGAAGGAGAGGAGAAGGATTTGCAGGGAAATTCGTCGGAGTGTGCGGGCAGGAAAAGTGCCAGATACGGAGCAGCAAATTATGCTTGATAAACAGAAATTAAAGGTTAAGGAGTTAAAGAGGCAGAAGTTGAGAGAACAGGTGGAGAAGCATGAGTCAGAATTGAGGCAAGAGGGGCGCTCGGGGGGAAAAAGAGTCTGGCAGAGCATTCATAGATGGCGGTCGCTTGTTGATGGCAGTGTCAAAGATCGGGAGTCTGTTTTAACTGGGGAAGCTCGTAACGAAGAAATGGTTTCAGCATTGCGAGATTATATTGATGGGATCTGGGGGCCTGCAATTCAGGAACGGGATGAGAATGGATGTGTGAATGCGAAATGTGTGTCTGCGGCAGTTAATGGACTTGGATCGGAAGTATTGGTTGCTGACATTACACCGTCAGAACTTGAGGTGGCTTTGAAGAAGCTGAAGAATGGTAAATCAGCTGGGGAGGATGGTGTATTGTCTGAAGGGCTGAAGAGCTTGGGTGAAATAGGGAGAGAGCGTCTGAGGAAGGAGTTTAACCGGTCAAGCCCGAGCGCCGTGCATTTACGTCCGCAAAAAAAACAAACTGCGTACGAGCGACGTAGATAAACGTCAAGACCGGCATGATGTGATTGTACGGACGACGTAAATAAACGTCGGCATGGGTATTCCATTTTCAAGGGATTTGAATTTAATTACGTAATATCAGCACCACTCAAAAATATTCACAGCCGGAACGAGGAAAAATCAGTGATTTAGCAGACGTTTATTCCGCCAAATCGGTCCAACCGTTTTCAATCAGCGCACTTTTCAAATTTCCGCTTTTTTCCTCTCAAGTTCCCGTTTTGGCGCTTTTTACGCGATCGCGCGACATCTGCCGCCCGCCGAATTTGAATTTTCGGGCAGTTTGAAAGACGCGCGAATCAGCCGACGCTTGTTTCACGTGAATTGTTGCATTCGTTCAGAAATGGGCGTCGCACTGAAATTTCCGGTTTTTTCCAGTTTTTGCTCAATTTTGATGCGGTTTGAAGCGTTTTGTGGGTATCTTGGCTGTTTTTTTTTGTGCGGAGGTGTTTTTTTTTGTTGAAAACATTAAATTATAGGCGATTTTAATGACACAGAGCAGAAATCTGGCTTGAGTGAGCGGGAACTTGCAGATATTATTAATTCCGTCAAGGGCGACATTCGTGTTTCCGAAACGCGCGGAAAGGAAAAACATTTTAAAACCAGAATTCGCAATTTCGGGCTTGACCGGTTAATGAGATGCTCAATATGAAAAAAGCTATACCTGGGCAGTGGAAAAGGGTGAAGGTTAGGATGGTGTACAAGGGCGGTGGCAAAGAGAAGGGGGCTGTTTCTAGTTATCGGCCAGTTGCTGTCACTAGTCAAGAGTATAAGTTGTTTGTTGGGATTCTGACAGCAAGGCTTGAGGCGTGGTTGGAACCAATGGGTGTCTGGGTGAGATGCAGCAAGGGTTTCGGAAAGGTAGACAGTTGTGCGATAACTTGTATGTGCTAACTCAGTTGATAGTGTGCAAGAGGTGAAGGAAGGGGGTTTAGTGTGGTATTTGTTGATATAAAGGGAGCGTACGTACGATAGAGTGAGGTGGCGAGATGTGTGGTCAAGATTGCGAAAGGTGGGAGTCTGTGAAGGTTTCGTGAAACTTCTGCAAGAATTGTATGCTGGAAGTGTGTATGATTTTTACTGGGAGGGTGTAAATGTGGTGGGTGTCGAATGCAAATCTGGGTTGCGCCAGGGTGTCCTCTCTCGCCCTTGCTTTTATATTGGTTTTGGGTGAGTTGGAGGAACGTGTGCACAGCTTGCGAGGGCGTTATGGTTTCAGGATTGTGGATTGGGCAGGTGATATGGGTGGTTTAGAATTGCCAATTTCAGGATTGTTTCTTGCAGATGACATAGTCTGGTTTGGGGAGACTGTTGAGGATTTAGTTGGTTTAATGTCTGAGACGGTGCTGTTTGGCAAGGAGAAGGGATGGCTTTTCAGCGAGGAGAAGACTAAAATGATGACGTTTGCTGGGAATGCATGTGAGTCTGTGAAGGTTGGTGACTGGGAGATTGAGAGAGTGCATAATTACAAGTATCTGGGTGTCGAGTTTGCGGACAAGGCTGATTACTTGGAGAGTCATGTAACGGCCCTGAAATGCAAAGCCAGAAGGCTGGGAGGGATGACCAAGGCAATGGGAAGATGGGCTTTGTGTAGGGCAGAGATGATGAGATGGATGTGGAAGGGGGCTGTGGTGCCAGTGCTTACCTACGGTCAGGAGGTGCTGTGCTTCGGGAAGGATGCTGAGTCATTGCTGGATTGTGTGCAAAGAGATGTGGGATTAAGGGCGCTTGGAGGGTCCAGGTTGGTGGCACAAGCTGGCTTGGATGGTGAATGGGCATGCGCTAGCTTTGGAGTGAGGGAAGCAAGAGCTAAGATCGGGTATTTGTATAGGCTGCTGTATATGGACCAGGTTCGTGTTGCGAAAAAGGTTTTTCTGTATGTCCAGCGCATGGGAAGTGGGACTACCTGGCAAAAAAGGATTTGTCGAATTGAGCGATGGAAGGGTTGCTTGAGTTGGGGCAGAAATATGGATATAGAGTCGGAAGCTTGTTGTGTGCGGAGAGAAAGGCGTGAAATTGAGAAAGAGCAGTGGAGGCGTTGGAGGGTGCAGGTGTCCTTGAAAAGTTCCCTGAGATGGTTTTCTGCAAAATATCAAATGAGGTGGGATGGATTGTATGATGGTTCTTGGGGGAGTGATGCTGTTTAGAGCCAGGGTTGGTGCATTGGAGACTGCTAGAAGACTCAGATGGGTTGAGGGAAAGGAGGAGTGTAGGCTTTGTGGAGCAGAGTCAGAAGACTTGCCGCATGTTTTGCTTTGGTGCCGGGAATTGGTGGTAGAGAGGAGATCGGTTGGTTGGAAGAGACGGTGAAGATGAGATGACAGGTGAAGATGTGTATGGTCAATGAGGCTGCTGTGGTTTGTGATCGTTTGGGAATTGGAGAGAGGATGAGAAGAGTTTGTGGGTGGAGCAGGTGAAGCGTTACCTGCTTAAATGGAAAAACAGAGTGTCTGTGTGAGTGACGTGATCTGGATATTTTGTCCAATGCTGTGTTTGTGAGTGTGTCTGTGAGTTTTGAAGTTTTTTTCCCTGGATTACCTGGTAGGTAATCGAGGGAAATTGGCGAAAAGGAAGCCAGAAACCATACACTTAGTCTTAGTCTTAGTCCTGACACAAGGCGAACCTTTCCCCCGTTGCAGTGCACCGGAAAGGGGATGTTCTCATCTTTATTTCATTTTATTCATTTTTTGCATCTTTATTTCTTTCTTTTGTTGTATGTCATCTTTATTTCTTCCCCTTTTCTTCTTTTTTTAAGTTGCTTCTTTTGAAGTTTCTTGGCTTCCTCCCTTATTCATTTTCCTCTCTCTTACTCAATTTCTTCTCTCTCTTTTTCTCTTCCTCCTTTAGATTATTTACGAACGTCAAGGTGAACAAAGGGAGGCCTGACAGATAGGTACCGTGATCTTCCTTTCTGATGATTCCGGACGGGAGGGGCGACGGTTGGACGAGTTGTGGAGGGGGATGTCTGACGAACTCCGGAGATGGCACTGAGTGAGTGACGAAGGATGTGCAGTGATGACGCCTAGCCCGGGAGATGATTGATCTGACGCTGAGGAAATTTCAAAGCTAAAATTCAAAGCTAAGTTTTTCTGTTTCGCTTTCATTCATTTTTGTCTTTAGGTAGGTAGGTGGGCCTGGCTTAAACTTATGTTTTGCTGTGTGGTTCAAGTTCAAGTTTGAGTTGGGCTAGATAGTGGTTGGGTATTTCTATAGTGTAGGTGTGTAATTTTGTGTTGCGCTGGGGTTTTGTGAGTGAGTGAAAGATGTTTTTCTTCAATAATTGTTTTGTCTTTTAGTCGGTAAATTTTAGGTTGTGGTTTTTGCCGAAAAGAAGGCATCATACCTTACGTCTTGTCTTGTCTTGTCCTGGTGCTCTGGAAACTGCGAGACGGTTGCGTTGGGTGGATGGGAAGGAGGAATGCAGGCTCTGCGGGGCAGAGTCGGAAGACTTGTGCCACATATTCCTGTGGTGCAAGTCAATGATGAAGAGAGACGTTTTTCTGGGTGGATGGATGTGGACAAGGGCGTTCACAAAGAGCAGGAATGGGCACTTGTTCGTGAGCGACTGGGAATAGGGAGGGAGAAGGAATCAGACCAGTGGGTGGAACATGCGAAGCAATATCTTGTGAAGTGGAAGGGAAAGGTTTCTGCTGCCTAGGAGTGAGGGTGGTTGGAGATTTTTTGTTTTTCTTTATCTATTTTTTCGGATCCGATCTGGTGCATTGCGACGGGGTTGATACACATGAGGTTTGGGAAGGGTCGGGGACCCACGCCCAGACCTAAGCCGGGAACCTGCCCGGAGACGGCGGCCCATGTTGGCGGCCCCCCACTGCGTGGTCAGTGCAAAACCGTTTTCACGCAGCTGGGAAGAGGGAGTGTGCGTACTGCTGGCGAACGCCGCTGGTGCTTCCGTGACTCCCTGCGCTAGTTAACCGAGCTTATGCCGGACAGCGCTCACGCCGCGTGACTGACACAAGGCGAACCATTCCCCCGTTGTTGTGCACTGGAAAGGGGAAGTTCTCATCTCTATTTCATTTAATACACTTTCTTGCATCTCTTTTTTCTTTCTTGTATTTCTTTATGTCATCTTTATTTCTTTTCTTTTTATTCTTTTTAAAAGCTGCCTCTTTTGAAGTTGCTTTGCTTCCTTCCTTCATCCTTTTTTCTCTTTCTTTTTTTCTCCTGTTTTAGATAATAAACGAATGTCAAGGTGAGCAGTTGGATGAACTGTTGTAAGGGATGTCTGATGAACTCAGGAGATGACACGGAATGCAGGACGAAGGAGGTGTAGATTAATGACGAATGTGAAGGTGAACAGTTGGACGAACAACTGTGGTGAGGGATGTCTGACGAGCTCGGGTGATGACACTGAATGGATGACGAAGGAGGTGTAATGACGATGCCTAGCCCGGGAGATGATTGATCTGACGCTGAGCAAATGATGAAGGATTTAGCCAAAATTCAAAGCTAAGTTTTTCTGTTTCGCTTTCATTCATTTTTGTCTTTAGGTAGGTAGGTAGGCCTGACTTAAACTTATCTTAGATTCCAGGGCAAGAGGAGCTTTGAACATGTCTGTGAAGGAGCAGTCTCGTTCGCATCTTTTGATGTTTTGCTGTGTGGTTCAAGTTTGAGTTGGGCTAGATAGTGGTTAGGTATTTCTATAATGTAGGTATGTAATTTTGTGTTGCGCTGGGGTTTTGTGAGTGAGTGAAAGATGTTTTTCTTCAATTGTTTTGTCTTTTTAGTCGAAAGTAAATTTTAGGTTGTGGGTTTTTGCCGAAAAGAAGGCATCATACCTTACGTCTTGTCTTGTCTTGTCCTGCAATGCCCGGCCGAAACACTTCAGGATTTGGTGGCAGGACATTCAAGCGGAAAACAAAACTCTCCGTGGCAAAACAGCGATTCCGAATGGGGTTTCTGCTTTCTGGTTCTTGCGTTTTAGTTTTTGTTTGACACTTCTGGTGTGGCCTCTGTTTCCCGACCACGATACAGTGCACGCGGCACGGGTGCCAAAGACTAAGACTGCACAAAAAGGTTACATTGTGTTCGTTTTCACAGAGCTATTTAAGGATAGGTGTCCCTATTCAGCCAACCACAAAAAAGCTTTGCGGCAATCGAGCGGATAGAACAAATCAAGCAAAGATAATCACGAGCGGGAGTCAAAATTCTTTCGTCGGACCTGGCAAGTGGAAATCAACAAACAAACGGCATCAAACAAAAAAAAACTGCATGTCATTGAAAAAATTAGAAACATGATAATGCATGAAAAAGGCAACTTGGCAACGTTGCAAAGTGACACGCAGTTCGCATGTGATCCGCATCCGCATGTGATCAGCAAGCTGCAATGGCAAATTGTGAAATCAGAGCCTTTGTGAGTTGTGGAGCCAGTTTCTTGTTGCAAAATACAGTTGTCTGTATTTTGTCTGATTGATTTTTTTTATTTGATTTTTTCTGTCTGTATTAAGTCTGCCGCGTCGTGCGAGAATTCAAGAAAAGGCTGGAGCTGACCCGGCCCCGTTTCAGATGAAACTGCTGTGTCAAAAATATCTTTGAGGTGACATTTGGAGAACCCAAATCTATCAAAAGTCGTCAGCTTTTGGGGGACAACGTCCACCAAATCCCCTGCCATAGGTGCTGTCCCTGAACCCCTGCTGGGGGCGGCTGTCCCCCATACCTCCCGCATTCAGTCCTGCTCTTCGTCCTCCCATGCCCTTGACAATGCCCATGACTTCTCAAACGTTCTCCACGCCACTGTGCGGGTCACAACTCAGAAACAGTCGCAGCAGAAGAAATGAAGAGCAACCGCAAAATAACGTGAAAAACAAAAGATTTTCTCGAATGGAATTTCAAAAATCTCGTGTTTTCCAATTTTTGGCATCGGACTTCAAAAAATAATGAAGAAAACAGCAATTGAAAATTGAAGCCTCACGCGGCTTTCCATTTTCTTGTGACACCTTGTAGCGCCGCTCTGAATACAGTGGTCTTTTAGACAAACGAATTGCGTCGTGCGGCGTTAGCTCAATCGGTTCGCTCGTTGCGTTTTCTCTTGCGTGATCCGTCGGTCGCTGTTCGAATCCCGATGGGTCCATTCCCCCAAAATTTGGAAAAGAAAAATTGCTGCTTCTGAAAAAGTGATTGTGTCTTTTTCAAGCGCAGATGTTCCTTTTTGCTGAAGAATGTCTGATGCTTTCAGAGAGTTTCACTTTTTTCGAGCTTTTTCTGCCTGAAAGACTGTTCAGACATTTTAACTAGAAAAGAGGCCAACAAACTCACGCAAAAGCAGTTTTCATCTTTCTCCCAGAAGAATTTCTTTCTCAAAAAGAGTTTCATGTTTCTTGTTCAGAGTAACTACCGCTCAATGAGAAAAAGTGAAAAATGCTAAATAAAAAGACGACGATATCTCATCACAGCTGAGGTAAAATTTACCTTTTTTTGAGTGATTTTTTTGTGAGTGTAGTCACTCATTAAGTCCCGAGGCAGGGAATTCCAGTCACGAACAGTGCGAGTAATAAAAGAATAGTGGCGTACATCCTTGTTACAGCTTATTTGCTGGATTTTCATTCTATGGTCCCATCGAGAAGCATAATTTGGAGGCTTTATAGAAGATCTCAAGTCAGTTAGGAAAGAACATGAACTAGAATAGATGTGAGACAGCAAGGCAAGCCTCGAGCATTTGCGTCTTCCAGCAAGAGAACACCATCCTAGGTCTTGGATCATAGCGGAGGGGCTATCAAATCTCGTAAATCGATTAGTTACAAATCTCGCCGCTTTCCTCTGGATGGCCACTACGGCTTCAACTTCGCACAGTTTAAATGGGTCCCAAACAGCCGAAAAATACTCGAGAAGTGGTCTGAGAAGGGAAAAATATGCGGCGGATTTTTTGTCACTCGTTCCGTGCTTTAGAGTCCTCCTCACTGGTAGAGCATACGGTTATGGTCTAGTTGGTGACCTGGAACATACGTCGGCCATGCACAAGGCAATGCTAGCGCGCATCACACTTCCGATGATTTGGAGCACACTTCCGATGATTTGGAGTGGGCACTGTGTTGATCATTGTAATACATAATGATCAGAATGTGTACGCATCGGGGCATTTGTTATGAATGTCGTGACCTTGAGTTTCAGAATGACGTGATGAAATGTCAATTCCCGCCGGAGCACGACGATGGAATCTTGGGGCTTCTGCGCTCCACCATCGTGTTGAATTTTCCATCCAAAAGATTGGAATTGAACGTGATGACCTTGAGCAACACGTTTTTTATGAAATGGAATGCCCATTTAAAAGGGCTCCCTCGCTTCAACCCCGTGCGTGCTGGGTCATTTTTTCTCCTGTCGACATATTGGACATGATGACCGTGAGCATTCAGCTATTTTCACAAAAAAGCGTTCAGTCTTAAATTTGTGCGGATGACCTGGGAACGGATTGAAGCGATTTTAGCACATGAGAATGATATTTATTTTTCTGACAAACATATCTCTTTTATCCAGGTGCTTGAGGACACTGCGTTAACCACTTGTATTAAATGACTTCACTGACTTTTGTTTGTTTTCTTTTTTGATAAAATTAATGACATTTAGTCTCATTTTTTTTTCTTTTTTTAAAAATATTAAAAATATTTGGAATCATCAAATTGAACAATTGTTGACAATGGATAGAAAAAATGGGAACTGACCGTCCCCTAAGTAAAATTCTCGAACAAAACAGAAAATTGGCGCTCAACGCGCAACCCATGCCATGTGTATGGCCACCTTAGGTCCCAGGTCACCAACTAGACCATAACCGTGCATACGTTTAGCCTTGCTAATAACTGTGGAAACATGCTTACCCCAGCTTATGTTTTTGAAAATGTCAAGCCGAGATATTTGTATTCGTTCACAGAATTTAAGACACCGGAACTCAGAGTGTACTGGAACTGAACATGAGACAACTTTGATGTGACTGGAAGGAGGGCACATTTGTCAAAATTTAGCTGCATCTGGTTTGTTTTACACCAAGATTCGATTTGCCTGAGATCGCATCACGCATCGCACAATATGACGGCTTGCTGCTTGAACCCTTTGGTTGCACGGATTTTTGAGCCGAAAACCGGTTATTTATGACACTGCGAGTAAAGAGAAACCAGGTCAACTTTTCAAGAGAGACAAAGATTCACTCGCGCCGCTGAACTTTGAAGTCAAGCGAAGGTTTCCGTTTTTGAGCTCCGAAACGATTTACGAGTATGCAGTGTCTTAGCCAGGAATTGAGCAAGGCGGGGTGGTAAAAGTATAAAGGGCAAGTAAGTGAGGCTGCCGAAGGCAGCCCCGGGGTTCCAAGGGGCGGAGCCCCTGGCAGGGGGTCTGGGGTGGGGGGACAGAGTCTCCCCGAGGTGGAAGATTTTTGAAAATTGAACGATTTTAGCAGCTCAGAAATGGCACTTTGGCACAAAAAAAGATGAAAAAGATTGCTATGCATGTAAACCACATGAACAGGGCTGGTTTCCTACAAAGTGAAAATACCTCCTTCTTTACTATCTATCATCACCAGATCAATCAAATTTGGCAATTTTCCATTTCAACTAATGACATAGGTAGGCCCAGGTAAAGTTCTGCCAATCCACAATGACTAACATGCATCTGAATCTGGTTCTGGTTTTTATGTCCAACTGAGTAAACATAAATAGAGCTGCAAAAGTTTGCATCCTCTTCACAACATGGAAAGGGCAATCAGAAAAGTGGGCACCTGCTCTGTTCACAGCACATCGCCAAGGTCTACTAGGTCCTCACTTTCCATCAGTCCAGTCCATGGCTTTTTTTATCACAACCATTCCAAAACTGAGCTTTAGCACAGAATAACAAAAACTGCTCCAGCTGTTCTCTTTTTATATCCTGGGAGATGGTCCTGACCTTGGTTGTGGGAGGGACTTCCAAACAGGATTTGGATTCTGTGTGCAAGCTCCACCCCTTAAAAATTACAATTCAAAGCCCATAGTCTCACACATACCTACCCATATAAAAGAACTGCCTGAGCTGATCATGTCAGTTTCTACCAAGATTTGGGGCAGTGAGGATCTGCTCTGGCATCCTCCCAGGGCAGAAGGGCGGCATTTTGGGGCAAAGGGGCTGGGCGCCAGGCAGCAGGGCATTGCATGCTTAAGGCAGGGCGCTGCGCCCCTTGTGCCCTTCGTAGCTAAGACACTGAGTATGCTGTCCTTTGGAACCCTGACCACGAATTGGAACATTAGCTTCAAAGCGCTTCGTCCTTCAGTTGAGAAGGAAATGAATGTGTTACGAAGAAACTATAATGCAAAAGCTCTTTACAATCCTCACGCCTAAAATATCCTGCAGAGGTGGCTCTTAGAGCGATTAGCGCGGATCATTTCACTCTTTCCCGTATGCGATTTCAATGAAAACTAAAATGCGGAAATGATGGAATGGCAGGTTGGAAAGTCTTGAAATCAGAGGCAATCCCATCGTTGAGATTCAAAATTTGCCCCCTGAATCAATGCATTAAGCACGTGGGCGAGATTTTGCTGCGTTCGATCATTGTCATTGAACTGATGTTTTCCAGTTCAGAGAAAAGTGGCAAGATTTGAAACAAATCTAGGCCTATATGCAAGATTTGACAGCCCCTATCCGCTATGAAGACCGCAAGGATATGTTGTTCTCTTGCTGGACTGGAGGACGCAAATGCTCGAGGCTTGCCTTGCTTTATCACATCTATTAGGTAGTGACTGGAATTCCCTGCCTCGGGCCTTAATGAGTGACTTATACCATTCCCGTAAAGCATCCCAAGGCCATGGTTTCAAAAGAACCTGCGTATTCATGCGAAGGCATTGTTTATTGCTTTCATTTCATCACTTCAAGCAGATACATTGATTTAACAAATTTCCAGGATTTTATTTCCAACGTTTACTTTTACGTTTTACCTCATTTGCCTGCTTTGCGTAATAATTTTCATGCAATATTGCCACTCCACTGAGAGGTTCTACCGATGGATAACGGCTGAAGCATCAAACGCATGTTCGCTAAAGCCTTCTATCTTTGTTTCTGTAGATAGCCTTGTTGCGACATGTAACTGCATGTATGCATATTCCTGGTCGCAAATGTGTTCTTGCCTTTTGTGATTGTTTATTTGCTGCATAATTGACTGTCTTTCCCCGGGGAGAAGTGGTTGAGGTCTTGCTTATACTGCGGCATAAATTGTGTCCCTGCCCCACCGCAGCAGAAAAAAGTGAGGTCGGGTCAGAGTTTATGCCGCAGTATAAGCAAGACCTCAACCACTTCTCTCCGGGGTTTGTGTTGTAAATATTGAAAGGAGGTGACTCCTAAAATATACAAATTAAATTCAATTCAAAAATTCAATTCAATATGAAACTTTGACTGCTCTATACTCGAAGGTTAACCACTCTGCTTTTTCAGATTTTATCTTGTTTTTGTTTCAGATCGTATTTTATTCTTCATTTCAGGTTTAATTTTTTTAATTTTGTCGTTTCAGGTTTCATTTTCTAGTCCATTTCAGGCTCGGATGCAGTTTGTTATAGGGTTTCTAGAAAAGTGGTCTTTTTAAGCACTGCCTGCAAATGACAAGTTATTCCACGGAATGGCAGTTGCAAATCCGTGTATCTATGGCCAGGCTTGAACCGAAACAGGTAATCAGAGACCCTGTGAGGCCAATCCGTGCCAAATTCCAATACCTTGCAAATGGGGACGTGTCAGACAGGGGTCGAGACGGGAAAAAAGGTGGATTAGAAAAGGCCATTGTAGCAGCCTGCAGCTGCGATTTAAAAATTCATGGACCGCAAATCGTGGCTTGAAAATGGCCGTTGGATTGAAAGGCGTGTATGTTGCACCAATGGAAAAATATCCTCATGCAATCATGAACGCCTCCTCATGTCATCCCAAGCGTTTGCAACACATCTGATGTGTTCATTTTGACCTCCTGGCAGCAATCCATGCTCGTGAAGAAACCCAACTCGATCATTTTTCTCAGGCAGCCACTTGGAAAGGCAAAAATTCCAAGGTTCTGACAATCATCGCTTCTGCCGCTACGGCCTCCGAGACCTCAGCCACTTCTGTCCTTACGCGGCATCCGCCGCATTCACCACCGCTTCTTTGATCTCCCCCGCCGTTCTCATGTTTGATCCTGTCATTTGGTGCGATATCGCATTCAAGAAGTTCATGTGTGAGGCAGCTAAATATTCTGTGAATTGCTTGGATGAATCTCTCTCGAATTGCCACTCTTTTTCTTCACACAACTCGCACACGGGACAAGGGAGGGAGAGGGAGAGAGAGAGAGCAGGAAACGACACTTTTCAACCTTCTTTCCCGTGTGGGGTTTTTGTGCGAACTCCTGTTGTGAGACCAGAGCATGGTTGGACGCATGCAAGAAAGAGGGGGAGAGAGTGAGAGACGGTGACTTGGTGGCCTTTTCTGTTTAACGGCTCTTTCTGTCTTGAACTCTCTCTCGCTCTCTTCTCCACCTGATATTGATGATGACAAGCTCAAAATGAACCCAAGCATTCGTTCATTTCATTCGGAATTGACCTTTTTGACAGCTGTCATATCAGAGTTCATGAATTCCATGCAATCATTTCTTTTGATGACTCGGACATTTCCTGCGTGATCAAGGTTTCATTCCCACAACAGTTTCGTGATCAAGGTATGATTCTCTGGTCAAACGTTAGATGGAGCATTAATCTCTGCGGAGAATCACTCTCAGTTCAACGATCTATTCAAAATTAAGCTGCCTATACACGCGAACTACTTGAATGCGATATCTCAACAAAATGATGGGATCACACATGAGAAGAATGCCTTGAAAAGAAATCTTGAAGCGGCGGGGAAAGAAGCGGCTGGAAAAGAAGCGGCGGGGGATGAAGCGGCAGGTCGAAAGTTGATGTGGCAAGTGGCGTCATCCTCATTCCCCAGCCGTTTTTATTCGAGCCTCTTTGATGAGATTCAAAGGATGGCTTGGATTGTTTGACTGCTCTGTTATTTTTTGCACATTAGGATTTTTGCATCATATCCTACCTGCCATCATATCCTACCTACTATCATATCCTCTGTCATTTTTTGCACATATCCTACCTACACAAACCCAAGTAATTGGATCCGATTATGAATCAAGGAACTGCATTGAACAAGTTCACAAATTTGTGGAATGACTTCACAGAATGGTACGGCTTTTACCAGCCGATATGTCACCTTTCCCATACGCTCATCTGTATTTCCCTGTTGTGTTAGACTCCTTAAATTTACCTCATCGTTGCATTCATTGCAGAACAGAGTTCAGGTAACCGTACTTGATTCATCTTCTTCGAATCGGGCACTTTTCCATCTGACCCATGTTCCTACCTTCAATTCCCGAACAACAAAAAAGTTAGAAAAACACACTTAACAAACAAAATAGGTTTGGTTAGGTAGGTTAGGATGAGTTAGGTGGTCAGGTTAGGGCACTAGGGCAGGTTACACACATTTGTGAGGCGGCCAGCGAAAATGGACATCGTGGTTTTGGCGGCTTATGAGCTGGGTTTCGGCGGCTTCGGCGGCTTCGGTGGTTGGATTTCGGCGGCTTGTGTGGTTGGGTTTCGGCGGTTTCTGCGGCTTCGGCGGAACGGCGGCTTCGGTGGCAGGTTCCTTTATGGAACTGTTACCGAAATGCCTCCCTGGAGCCTCCTTGCCCCTCCCTTTTTGCCTTTTGAATATCCCTTGGGAAATTTTGCCCCTGGAATCTCCCAAATTGAACCCAAAAATTCAAAGTGAACCCAAAAATTTCAGACTATCTTCAGTTTCTGGGAGACTACGCCCTTAGACTCTCCGGCAGGATCATTGCCCCTTGAAGCCCCGCTGGGGATCTGCCCCCACATTTTGTGCCCTCTTTGAGAAAATACGCGCCGGTGTTGCATTGAATATGGAATCCCATTAAATATGGAATCCCCCTCAAAATTCACCGGTGAATCCTTACCCCCCTCAATATCTAACGGGCAACGATCCATTTAATTTGGAATCCCCTCATTAAATCTTGAACCCCCCTCAAATTTCACCGGTAAATATGGAATCCCCCTCAATATATATCGGTAAATATGGAATCCCCCTCAAATTTCACCGGTAGGCCTAAAATATGGAACACCACTCAAATTTCACCGGTAAATATGGAATCCCCCTCAATATTCACCGGTAAATATGGAATCCCCCTCAAATTTCACCGGTGAATCCTTACCCCCCTCAATATCTAATGGGCAACGATCCATTTAATTTGGAATCCCCTCATTAAATCTTGAACCCCCCTCAAAGAACCCCCCTCAAAAAGGTAGGCCCAAGCAAATTCATAACAAAATTCTCCAGGCTCAAAATCGGAATATGCATTGTAGCGAGCAAAACAAAATGGCAAGCCACTTCTTCAGAATTTCCTCAAATTCTTGATTTAAAACGCACCCACACAAATTCTGCCTTCCGCTTTTTGCGGCACTCTTCCTTCCATGAAATCCAGCCCCCTTTCGAACTATGATCCTCAGTCGTATCACGCTATAACATACCGTATGGCCTAGCCCTTCAAATTCTGTTCGCCACAACACATCGTTTGCAGAGGGAAGACAGAACCATTATCAATGACAACAAAACCGAAAGTTCTCCTTTCAACCAAAAGTGAGACTGCTTTAGTAAGCCTCAGAATGAATGAAAAACCATAAATAATTATTCCTCGCTGTTTATCCAACCCTTACTGAAAGAATAAGAGAGCAAACCTCCTGCTCTGCCACTTGAAAGGTATGCAAACTGCAAAGCTCTGCCCCTGAATGCTGATGAATGTGAAATTTGAGGGGGATTCCATATTCACCGGTGAAATTTGAGGGGGATTCCATATTTACCGGTGAATATTGAGGGGGATTCCATATTTACCGGTGAAATTTGAGGGGGATTCCATATTTACCGGTGAATATTGAGGGGGATTCCATATTCACCGGTGAAATTTGAGGGGGATTCCATATTTCTTCTTCTTTGGGTCTTATGGACAGATAGCCTAAGGCTGTCCGGTGAATATTGAGGGGATTCCATATTTACCGATGAAATGTGAGGGGGTTCGCCATATTCACCGGTGAAATTTGAGGGGGATTCCATATTTACCGGTGAATATTGAGGGGGATTTCATATTTACCGGTGAAATTTTAGGGGGATTCCATATTCACCGGTAAAATTTGAGGGGGGTTCCATATTCACCGGTGAAATTTGAGGGGGGTTCCATATTCACCGGTGAAATTTGTGGGGGATTCCATATTTACCGGTGAATATTGAGGGGGATTACATATTTACCGATGAAATTTGAGGGGGATTCCATATTTACCGGTGAAATTTGAGGGGGATTCCAATATTTACCGGTGAATATTGAGGGGGATTCCATATTTAATGGGATTCCAAATTCAATGCAACACCGGCTCTTTTTCTGGAACACTTCAAACATTGGCCTTTGCATTTGGTAAACTCCACCTTCGCCGAAAAGAATTTCGTTTCATCAGACTCGCAGAAGTGGAGTCCTTGTTCCAGCATATCAATTGCGAAAACACCAGTTGTGGAATTCCGTTCGCCGAAAGAATCAGGCGAGGATGCACCCATTGGGAAAAAAGTTCCATTTGCGAAATTTCCGGTTGCAAGAAACCCGGTTGTGAAACTCCTTTCGGCGATATTCGATCATTTGCGAGAGTCCTCGTTACGAAAATGCAAGTTGCCAAAATACCATTTACGAAAATCCCGGTTGCAAAAAACCAGTTGCGAAATTCCTTTCGGCGAAACCATCAGTTGTGAGAGTCCTTCGTTGTGAAAATACAAGGTGCCAAAATACCATTTGCGAAATTCCCAGCTGCAAAAAAACAGTTGCAAAATCCCTTTCGGCGAATTTCCTTTCGGCGAAACCACAGTTGCGAGGGTCTTCGTTGCGAAAATGCAAGGTGCCAAAATTCTATTTGCGAAATTCCCCGTTGCAAAAAAAACAATTGCGAAATTCCTTTCGGCGAGTTTCGTTTTGCAAAAATCCTTTCGGCGAAAGTGCCCAAAACCAGGGTGAGTTGAGAATGTCAACAAATTCTCAGGAAGGTTGCGAAAATGTCGCGACAAATAGTCAGGGTGGGAAGAGAAGTTGTGAACAAATTCGCAGGTGGTTGCGTGTTGGTCGCGAAAAGTTGTCAGGGTGGGTTGAGAATTTGTTTACAAACTCGCAGGGTGATTGCGCACATGTCGCGACAACAGCCAGGGTAGGTTGAGAATTTGACATTTGTCAACAAATTCGCAGGGGGGTTGTGTATTTGTCGCGACAAATAGTCAGGGTAATGGGTTGCGAATTTGTCAACACACAGGCTGAATCAGCAAGATGCGGCCTGATGGCAATAATGACGTGAGGAATCACCCAACACCCCGCTGATGTTGAATTTTTTTTATCATTGTCTAGCGTGCTTTTTCCTGGCCTCAAATATCATACAAGCTTGCTTTTGTGGTTTCCTCATTTTTTCGCGGGGTGAGGGCAAGCCCATTTGGCGTCATGGCCCATTTTGGCACATGACTGTTTGGTTTGAAGGTCAATTGAAAACTCATTGAGGGGCAAGGTGGCCAGAAGGCTCGGACCAAAAAGAACACATGGGTGTTTTTGCAAAACATGTGTGCTGGCGGCGGAAATAGATTACCCACACATGTGAAAAATTTCCATTCTTGAGATTTCAGCAAAAACTCCATGCTGTAGAAATAAAAGATCCTCTTTCATCACTTCACGATGCACACTTTTTCAGCGATTGCCGACTGGCATCGGCTGCAGAATCAGCAACCACCATCGGCTGCTGAATCAGCGACCTTCACCCGTTGCTAAATCGGTGACCAACATCGGCTGGTGCTGACATCGACCGACACTGGCTGCTGAATAAGCTGCTTACAGACCCGGCTTCTGAATCAGTGACCGACACAAGCTGCTGGCAGCGACCGACACCGGCTAATGACAACTAGGTACCGACACCGGCCGATCAAAGAGTCAATGCATAAAAGGGTTTCCCCATATTGGAAGCAGACGCTCAAATCTAAGCCTGTGCTGATGCTCCATTTGTTTGATTTTCATATTCTCTTAGAAAATGGATGCAGCATTATTCCAAATAGCCTATGGCACCAGGCCAAAGACTTAGGCAATGCAAATCACCCTACTTAAAATGGATTCTTCTGTACACTAATTACAAGAGAAAATGGTTACTTGAGGTAGGTTGGAGGTACCATCTGCTTTATTATTCCATGATTCCCAGAGAAAGAAAAATAAATGATCCATTGTCTCTGAACACATTGTGAAGCCCAAAACAGAAAAAAAAGATGAGTCTGTTGGTAGGTACCTACCTACTTTATTCCATGATTTCCAGACGAGACTACAATGATTTTACTGTTCTCGGATTTCCAGTGTGTGTAACAACAAAGAGAGAAGCAAAATAATTGGTCTGTCGAGATACAAGAAGGTAGGCACCTGCATCGGGTCATTTTCAGAAAATTGTTCGACCTATTTGAATTCGATACGTAGGTAGGCCTATTCGAGTTTTTCAGGCTAGTAGGTGTTCGACTCCATTCGATTTCAATTTTCTGCGTCCTCTATTCGATATTTGATTCCAGGCAAAAAACCACTGATCGTAGAGCCCTGTGTCCCTGCCTGTCACTTGTCAGACCTGAATTTGAAGCCAGTTCATGCTCTGACATCTCGATTGAACAGTGACGCGGAGCAGCATGTGAGCAAATTTAGGTGCGGGATGCCACAAAGTGATGGCTGTGGAACTTGCAACGTGCGTGAGGCCTTTTTGCAATCTGGTACACTCCTACTACCTAGACCTACCTTACCTACTAGGCTCGGTAACCCCCCCATACCCGCCTATGCCCAACCCTGACTCTGATAAGTGCATTTTCTGCTGTAAAGGAGTGAGGACGGCTGCTCGCCCTAAAATTTAATTGTTGTGGGCATGCTGTCCTCTCCTACATTGAGCCATTTTGGTCCTTTTGTTTGTCCACCAGCAACACCTACGTAGCTGTGAATGTGTAGCCACCTGTGCTTTTGCCTTCAATCTGGTGAATTTTTGCCATTGGTGAAATATGACAACACATTCCTACTTACTTAGCCATGGATTTTCTATAATTATTGGCTCCATAAAATTCATTCATCTGTTTGCTGGCATCCTCTGGACAAGTAGAACCAGTCAATACACCCACGCAGTTCCGACGCGAACTCTCTGCTGGCAATTTCAAGACCAGATGTCGTCGGTAAAAACCGCCAATGCCAAAACCAGGCATGAGTGAGGCTGCAGTCGCGGACTCTTGATCATGCCGTCATGCTCATCCAGAAGAAGGAGCAGATGTTTATAAAATTTTTACATACCTACAAGTCTCTGAGTCGGGAGCAGCTCCACACGAAGATTTTTAAGGAGCAAAGCTGCTCACTGCTAAACAAGCTCTGCAAAAAATGTGAAGTAGGTATGATTTTTTGAATAGACTGATCGGAAGAAAGGAAAATTGGAATTCCAAAAAGCCATTCGCAAACAGGCCAGGAATAACTGGGTTTAAAAATCGACCCAAATTTACCCTGAAAATTCACCCCTTTTGCATCAGAATTAGGTATCCATGAAAATGCTATTACCACAGAATTCACAGCCCTGCTGAATTTAACCAAATCAATTAGACTACCTAGTAGCCTACTTACCTAACATTTTGGTTAGCTGCTTTCCTACATCTTGCATTTTCACGCCAGCCTGTATCTGGACTGCGGATGATGGCGAAATGACTCATATTTTCATGGAAGCTGGCAATATGTGATAATCTTGCTCAGTACCTACCTAATCACCAACTAGGTAGGTTCTTCAGTTTGAAAAAAATTGAAGTTCCCATGGGAAAATCATAAATTACATTTGAATATTCCCAAAATGCCCAAGAATATTCCCAAAAAATAGGAATATTCCCAGGAATTTTACCCAAATTCCTGGGAATGTTACCAAAATTCCCGGGAATGTTCCCAAAATTCCCAGGTATTTTCGTTTGTTCCCAAAATTCCCGAAAAATGAATATTCCTGGGAATACCTATTCCCACAAGTAAATTCCCGGGAATTTACGAACACCAGGTAGGTAATCCTACTAACAAAATCAAATTTTTGCTCAAGTTTTTCTTCTTTGTTTTATTTTGTCAAATCTAGTTCGTTCTTTGCATTCCATTGAATTATCGAATCTCAGATTTTCAAGACAATGGATTTCCATTTTGTAACTGTTTTCATTTGTGCAATTGTTCTTACCTCCGTTGACATTTTGGCTGCTTCAGTTCCAACAGTACTAACAAAAGGTGGAAGTTCTAATGATGGATTGGTCACTGCACCACCCCCTTCCAAAAACAGGACTTCAGGTTAGATGATCGATAGATGTAAGGCCTATAATGATTACAGAAAGTTCAAGGAATTGTGTTTTTTCCCAGATCAGGGGTGTGCCATGGGGAAGGTAAAGGTTGGCCATGAAACTTTAATTTGCATCCGTCTGGAGTCCACAGGACTTGGTTTGATCATCCTTATCCTCTTAGATTTTGTTCCAAGGTTTCTTAAAAAGCGGCCTTTTTCATCTATGCCGGAAATGTCCCACAATGTTCGAGATTTTGCCGCCACATGTGTCAGCATGGTTTGATGATTGGCTCAATGCTGCTGTTTTTGTCATAGTCAAGAATGTGCAGGATCCCATGTGTACTTACAATCGTTCCCAATTTGGGAGGCAACAGTTGTCGAAGGGAAGTGCTGAGATATTTGTGGTTAGAAGAGCACAGTGCACGATACAAAACCACCTCAGAAAATCTGAGAATGACTGTGGTCAGTGCACATCGGTTCGCACACATTCTTGACGATGACACTTGTTTCTTCCCACAGATTCAGTTTCGTGAAACAATGCCATTTTTGCATGAACTAAGGACACGTACTTGGACGAACCTCCTGAGCCCCTCACTCCTGAGTGAAAATTGTAACATCATGAATTCCTTGGCTTTTTCTTGAGAGTAGCTAATTTCACTTCTCATGGCCAAGGTTGCCAAAGTAAAAATGTGCAGTCGTATTTGGCCGTCAAACCCAAATTTTTTTCCAGTTATAAACATACAGTGCCGCAATTTTTGAAAAAAGAAAAAAGAAAAACGTTTGATCTCTCGTAATTATATTTCACAGTTGATTTTCCAGGCATGAAAGGCATGAAATGCTCCATTTTCACAGTTTTCAGGATAAAATACCAAACTTCAACACTTTTCCACACGCTTCACATTTCGTTATAATACTCACCAATGAAGAAGAACAGGCATCATACCTACCAAGTTCAGAAATGCGTATTTTCCGAGCCATTGCACCAATAATTTTAATGGCATCTGCTAGATCACTCCTAATCCTCCTTTCAGTTCCATAATTTCCACAAGTGCAACATACCTACATGTCATGAATTGAGGGAGAACCTGCTTCATCTTGCTGTTACATTGAATTAACATGAATGAAGGAATAAAAATGGCATGAAATTCAAAAGTTTATAGTTTTTGGACCGCTTACCTAACTGATTTTGATCAAACTGGCATCTGCCAGATCGCTATTCAATCCTCTTTTTGATTCGATGTTTTCAAATGGCATCAAAATGCACGGTGCGTGCCGTGTATATTCACGCCCTTCTGCGAATGTTCACGCACCTCCAGGGACATACATTTACATGTCCTTTGACGATTCAGAGTGCAAAAGCTGGACATAGGATACGCCCTTTGCACTTGACCAGTTAATCACGCAGCAATTTTTACATAAACTTACTATTGCTTGCACTTTACACGGATTTTTTTGCTGTGTGCACATTGGGTCAGGGGTCCTGCAAACACGTCATATTCTGTTTCCATACACGAATTTTTTTGCTGTGTGCACATTGGGTCAGGGGTCCTGCAAACACGTCATATTCTGTTTCCAAATAGCCGAACTGATTGTCATCGCAGAGCTGAAAAAGCTTTTTTCTGCAAATGACGCAATAAGTTTGTCAGGAAGTGTAAATTTGATTTCTTGTGTGAATGGTGTCTACAATGGAACATATCTTTTATAGTCTATGTCATGGGTCTATTCATACCAAAGACCTATGTTGTGCAAAAAATTCTGAGCTTTCGGTGGGCCCACGCCCCACATACTTACCCTTCCTGTTGAAGCCTGTCCCCACCATCTTGCCACTTTTCCCGGCAAATGAGTCACCATGAGCATGTCTCTTGAGGTGTGTCGTTGACTTAGGTATTTGTTTTTATTTTTACTCTGCAGATCCAAAGGATTGTTTGAGACATCTAGATTGTGAGTCATGTTTGAATGCAACTGGCTGCATTTTTTTCATTGGCACTACTGACGGAGAATATGTTTGCAACTTCGCTGGTCCAGATGTACCCTCAGCCACGGAGTTTTCACGTGTTGTTGACACATTGGATGGTTGTAAGTTTACTGCACCAGTCTTCCTGTGAATTGCTTCCAACACAGATTTTTTGTGGTTGCAGGACTGGTGTTTCCTGAAATCAGCAGCCCAAATATTTGCCTGTTGCCAGAATTCAAAATCATTTTGAAGTGGATGGACAAATTCGATCCTCACTTCTACGAAGGGTACCTACGCCAAAAGTAATGCAAGTTGGCTCACTGTGCGGAAACCCTAATGTGATTTCAGTAATTTTTTGTACACTTGTTTATTGATCTTTGATAGACGTTTGAGCAAAAGAAGACCTGTGTCATTCTTCTGATTCTCGGCTCTCGCTGTTCAAGCACTTGAATTTGATGTCTTCGGTGCTCTGAAGAAAAAGCATGGATTTTTCAAATGAGACATAGGTAACTAGTCTGAACAATTCACTGGTATATCCCTGTCTTAAATGTGAAACCAAAGTCCTGTCGCTTTGGAAGCAGCACATGGTAGCCAATCGCTCTCATTTCCCACTGTTGCCTGAAGAATTAAATAATTTTCCTGCGGTACAGGCTGTTTCAAACATGACCCTTGCTCTCGAGCAGAAAATAGGGTAATGAACGAATATAACCCTATTTTATGGGGTTATATTGATGGTGTACAAAAAATATATTTTGATTTATAAAAAAAAATATTACGAATATTGATGGTGTACAAAAGCATTTGCAGATGACAACGGATCACGGCAGTTGATTTAGACAAAAATATCCTTCTATTTACATACTGGTTTAATTTTAAACATCCTTGCACGAAATGACTACCTAAATCCACACCAGAATAGCTCAGACGGCTCTCAGATCCATGAAAAATGAGCTCAATGAAAATTCCACATCACATAAAACCCAGAAAATTTAGGTCATCCAGCAAAAGAGAAAGATATTCTTGTGAGACATTTACAGGCACATCTCAGCTCAGATTGTGCAGCTCTTTTCTTTTTCTAAATATCAAGCTGGCAATGACATGACTGCATTTTTCCCAACAGCCGACCCTTGTCAAAATCACCCAATTCAGAGGCAAATAGAGCCCACTTTAGAACAACATGGGCTTCTGGCAGTTGCTTGAGAAAGGTGGAAATTTGCATCGATGTCAGGGAAGAATGCTTCTATTGGTTTTTTTCAATTTCAAGTGTACTTGATCAAAGTTGTGCCCAAAGCAATTCAAGGAGCAACTTGTATTACTTTTGACACCCCCTTCGTATTTCCAGAATTTCCACTAGGTGGCATATTTCCAGAATTTCCACTAGGTGGGTTGTACCTCCAATTTGGGCATTGAGGCCAACATGACATGAGATTATAATTTTGACTTCTACATGAGTTTTAAACTCGTTGACATTTTCCCAAGCTGCCATACCCACATTCCATAAATTGGAGGTGCTGCAAAAAAGGTACCTAGGTACCTGCTTGCCATGGTTGGAATAATTTGTGAATTATTCGAAAAAATGGGTACCTAATTGTTAACTTAAATCAATGCACAGTTTGCCTGAAGTAATTTATCCTGATAAATTTGTTCAAGTGTACCTTCCGAAGCAGAAAAATTCAAAAGATAATTTCTGGTTGACAGAAAGCTCTTACTGTTTTTTTTTACTTTTTTTTTGTATCGAGGGTGAATTTATAGACAGGTCACAATAGATAGGATGTCTTCCTTATGCCAGAAGGAATCAAAAGTTGTTTAGTGACAAGATGTGCTCCGACCCCCATTTTAAAGATAAGTCCCTTAACCCCTCAAGCCGGTTCTTAGTGCGATGAAAAATTCCCCGAATTTTTCCGCTTTTAAGATGATTTTCTTCCTAAAAACGCAAGTTTTTTTTTACGTGTAAACAAAATCTTTGACTCCGCTACTTCAAAATATCAGAAAACCAGTTGCAGTTGACCAAAAGTGACAAAAGTTGGCAAACTTAATGAAAAACGTCCACTGAATCCAATGGCGACAAGTGGAGAAGTCCAAAATGCTGCCTTCATGTCGTAATTTCGATCCAAATATCAATGAGATCCCAATGATTACATGGCTTCTCAATGAAGGATAAGTGAAAGAAGCCATAAAACTTGATTGAAGACCAAAACCCGAAGAAAACTAGGAAAAATTCCGAAAAAAAGCTGATAAAAACGGACAAAAAGCAACATGCGCGCAAAAACATGGCCGCCGAATTCGAGTGAAATTTCGCGTCCGAAAAC
>JASGXE010006209.1:0-21061 GCA_030068105.1 Sinentomon sp. SZTP_YWyxl
ATTTTTCGAAAATGGTTCCGTGGTGAGGGAGGATGGGCAGGATGCTGTTGCACCGGGCACCCTGGTCAAAAACACAGGGTCGACGAGGGCCAGTGACCTCGTTTCATTTATCCCACCTTCCCTTTCCAAAAATGTCTCTGGGTTTTCCTTCCTAAACAACTACGTGTTTCTCTGGAACAAACTTGGTATTTCTCATGACATGCTAAACCTATCAGAGTCCAGTTTTTTATCCGTCGTTTTCTTTTATTTTTATTTTTCTGGCCACATTTCTTGACAATACCCACCATGGGTTTCTAAAGCTGTACCGCAATCTCTCTGCACCGATGGTTTGCACTTGTATCAAAAAGATAGACGACATTACATCGTCTGCTGTAAGTGGTCAAAAAAGATGTTGAACTAACCTCGCCTCACTGGGGCACTCATCAGTCACCCTCACCCAGCTAGAGTTGCATGAGGCTTCCGGGTGAGACGCTCCAGCGTTTCGGCAGGCAGGACGGACTACTTACCTTTGTGCAGACACCCCCTGCACCCGGGACTTTGTTGATGAATGTGATACCATTCCCTCGTAACATCCCAGCAACAACATCACACTTCCTCTTTGGTAGCTGCATGGCCAGTGCTGGACTTACAACCTGTCCAAGTTCCACTGCCATGAGCACCGCCAACTGTCAATGCTTTAGGACTGATGGCCCAGTCCTTTTGGCAAACACAATATCAAAAAGATAGACGACATTACATCGTCTGCTGTAAGTGGTCAAAAAAGATGTTGAACTAACCTCGCCTCACTGGGGCACTCATCAGTCACCCTCACCCAGCTAGAGTTGCATGAGGCTTCCGGGTGAGACGCTCCAGCGTTTCGGCAGGCAGGACGGACTACTTACCTTTGTGCAGACACCCCCTGCACCCGGGACTTTGTTGATGAATGTGATACCATTCCCTCGTAACATCCCAGCAACAACATCACACTTCCTCTTTGGTAGCTGCATGGCCAGTGCTGGACTTACAACCTGTCCAAGTTCAACTGCCATGAGCACCGCCAACTGTCAATGCTTTAGGACTGATGGCCCAGTCCTTTTGGCAAACACAATATCAAAAAGATAGACGACATTACATCGTCTGCTGTAAGTGGTCAAAAAAGATGTTGAACTAACCTCGCCTCACTGGGGCACTCATCAGTCACCCTCACCCAGCTAGAGTTGCATGAGGCTTCCGGGTGAGACGCTCCAGCGTTTCGGCAGGCAGGACGGACTACTTACCTTTGTGCAGACACCCCCTGCACCCGGGACTTTGTTGATGAATGTGATACCATTCCCTCGTAACATCCCAGCAACAACATCACACTTCCTCTTTGGTAGCTGCATGGCCAGTGCTGGACTTACAACCTGTCCAAGTTCCACTGCCATGAGCACCGCCAACTGTCAATGCTTTAGGACTGATGGCCCAGTCCTTTTGGCAAACACAATATCAAAAAGATAGACGACATTACATCGTCTGCTGTAAGTGGTCAAAAAAGATGTTGAACTAACCTCGCCTCACTGGGGCACTCATCAGTCACCCTCACCCAGCTAGAGTTGCATGAGGCTTCCGGGTGAGACGCTCCAGCGTTTCGGCAGGCAGGACGGACTACTTACCTTTGTGCAGACACCCCCTGCACCCGGGACTTTGTTGATGAATGTGATACAATTCCCTCGTAACATCCCAGCAACAACATCACACTTCCTCTTTGGTAGCTGCATGGCCAGTGCTGGACTTACAACCTGTCCAAGTTCCACTGCCATGAGCACCGCCAACTGTCAATGCTTTAGGACTGATGGTCCAGTCCTTTTGGCAAACACAATATCAAAAAGATAGACGACATTACATCGTCTGCTGTAAGTGGTCAAAAAGGTGTTGAACTAACCTCGCCTCACTGGGGCACTCATCAGTCACCCTCACCCAGCTAGAGTTGCATGAGGCTTCCGGGTGAGACGCTCCAGCGTTTCGGCAGGCAGGACGGACTACTTACCTTTGTGCAGACACCCCTGCACCCGGGACTTTGTTGATGAATGTGATACCATTCCCTCGTAACATCCCAGCAACAACATCACACTTCCTCTTTGGTAGCTGCATGGCCAGTGCTGGACTTACAACCTGTCCAAGTTCCACTGCCATGAGCACCGCCAACTGTCAATGCTTTAGGACTGATGGCCCAGTCCTTTTGGCAAACACAATATCAAAAAGATAGACGACATTACATCGTCTGCTGTAAGTGGTCAAAAAAGATGTTGAACTAACCTCGCCTCACTGGGGCACTCATCAGTCACCCTCACCCAGCTAGAGTTGCATGAGGCTTCCGGGTGAGACGCTCCAGCGTTTCGGCAGGCAGGACGGACTACTTACCTTTGTGCAGACACCCCCTGCACCCGGGACTTTGTTGATGAATGTGATACCATTCCCTCGTAACATCCCAGCAACAACATCACACTTCCTCTTTGGTAGCTGCATGGCCAGTGCTGGACTTACAACCTGTCCAAGTTCCACTGCCATGAGCACCGCCAACTGTCAATGCTTTAGGACTGATGGCCCAGTCCTTTTGGCAAACACAATATCAAAAAGATAGACGACATTACATCGTCTGCTGTAAGTGGTCAAAAAAGATGTTGAACTAACCTCGCCTCACTGGGGCACTCATCAGTCACCCTCACCCAGCTAGAGTTGCATGAGGCTTCCGGGTGAGACGCTCCAGCGTTTCGGCAGGCAGGACGGACTACTTACCTTTGTGCAGACACCCCCTGCACCCGGGACTTTGTTGATGAATGTGATACCATTCCCTCGTAACATCCCAGCAACAACATCACACTTCCTCTTTGGTAGCTGCATGGCCAGTGCTGGACTTAAAACCTGTCCAAGTTCCACTGCCATGAGCACCGCCAACTGTCAATGCTTTAGGACTGATGGCCCAGTCCTTTTGGCAAACACAATATCAAAAAGATAGACGACATTACATCGTCTGCTGTAAGTGGTCAAAAAAGATGTTGAACTAACCTCGCCTCACTGGGGCACTCATCAGTCACCCTCACCCAGCTAGAGTTGCATGAGGCTTCCGGGTGAGACGCTCCAGCGTTTCGGCAGGCAGGACGGACTACTTACCTTTGTGCAGACACCCCCTGCACCCGGGACTTTGTTGATGAATGTGATACCATTCCCTCGTAATCACATTCATCAACAAAGTCCCGGGTGCAGGGGGTGTCTGCACAAAGGTAAGTAGTCCCTCCTGCCTGCCGAAACGCTGGAGCGTCTCACCCGGAAGCCTCATGCAACTCTAGCTGGGTGAGGGTGACTGATGAGTGCCCCAGTGAGGCGAGGTTAGTTCAACATCTTTTTTGACCACTTACAGCAGACGATGTAATGTCGTCTATCTTTTTGATATTGTGTTTGCCAAAAGGACTGGGCCATCAGTCCTAAAGCATTGACAGTTGGCGGTGCTCATGGCAGTGGAACTTGGACAGGTTGTAAGTCCAGCACTGGCCATGCAGCTGCCAAAGAGGAAGTGTGATGTTGTTGCTGGGATGTTACGAGGGAATTGTATCACATTCATCAACAAAGTCCCGGGTGCAGGGGGTGTCTGCACAAAGGTAAGTAGTCCGTCCTGCCTGCCGAAACGCTGGAGCGTCTCACCCGGAAGCCTCATGCAACTCTAGCTGGGTGAGGGTGACTGATGAGTGCCCCAGTGAGGCGAGGTTAGTTCAACATCTTTTTTGACCACTTACAGCAGACGATGTAATGTCGTCTATCTTTTTGATATTGTGTTTGCCAAAAGGACTGGGCCATCAGTCCTAAAGCATTGACAGTTGGCGGTGCTCATGGCAGTGGAACTTGGACAGGTTGTAAGTCCAGCACTGGCCATGCAGCTACCAAAGAGGAAGTGTGATGTTGTTGCTGGGATGTTACGAGGGAATGGCATCACGGTTTGCACTTGTTTTCTTTTTTATTGCCGATCGCGACGGCATCTTATCTAAACACAAAAAGATACATGCTGCCTCGGTGAAAGAACACGACGACTTGATTGTTGTCGTGGTATGTAATAGCCGAGGCAAAAATATGATGCATGTCTGAAGTATTGGGGGCAGGGATGGGTACGTATTCTACATGGGGTTTTCTACATGTCCAATCAGGCATACACAACTGCAGCATTGTGAGTACACAATTATGGTAATGCTCTCTAAAATCATTTCCTGAATTGTGTACATCGTAGAAAACAAACATAGAAAACTATTTTCTACACGCGTAACAAACTTGCGTAGAAAACTGTTGATGGCAGAAATCTATGCTTTTTTATTTATTTTTGTTTTGAATTCCAATTTTCGCAATCATAATTCTGTACCACATTTACCTTGCAATTTGAACCTTCTGTTTAAGTGCCGTTTAGATATACTCTCGTTACCAAAGTCTTCAAACACAGTGGGTCATTATTAACTCAGGCACCATTTGGAATCAATGGCAGCAATTGCAGCAAAAGATCATGATACTCGTGTGAGGCGTGAAGTTGTACCCACGGACGGAGCACTGTTGAAATTAGATGGCCCTGTATTAGCCAGTCCTTCACAATTTGTCCCATGTTTGAGAAAATACACTGTATGTAGAAGGCTGAAGGCCACTGATAAGTAGGTGATCAATAGGAGGCAGGCCGTTTCATGGAATGGGATGGATTCCAACAAGTGCAATCTCATGGTGTCTCAAATGCTAAAAAAAGATGCAAGGCAAGGTGTATCCAATGTAGAAAAGTTATTGCAAGCAAAGACAGGCTTGAAGCACACAATGGTATCTTGATTAATCTAACAATGTAATCTCAATTGTTACTATTTGTTGTCTCTAAATTTGTGAATTGTGATCGCAAAGAATCTCATTTGGTCCCTTGTGTTTTTCTTGAGGGGGGCCACCTTGAAAAAGGTGAAAAAAAGAAAACTTCTCATGTTTTCAAATGCTGTTCCTCCAGATACTATGATGTTTTCTGAGCATTTGGTACAAAATGAGTAAAATCCATTGAGAAATAACTTCACATGACCATACCGTACGTTTTTTTTTAAACACGTTGAACGGATCTGCATTTTCACGAGGAGCACCATATTGGTCGTGGTTGCGATCGTCTGGATTTTAAGGCATGAGGACGCCATCCTGACTGCGGAGACTGCATTGAACGGTTCTTGTGCTTACCTGCGACCTGTCGGGAGATCCTGAAGGGGTGCATGGAGTCTTATTTCCTACTTTCTTGCATTTTCATGCGCTGATCACTTTGCTAACCATGCGGCCATTTTCATACTCTCCTGTAATTTTTCACCTGGGTTGGAGACGAAGCGCTGCACGAGGTCACTGCACCTGGCCGACGCTTGTTGCGCTGTTTGGTTCACAGCAATCGCGAACAGGGTGTCACTGGTTTCGTGCGTACTTTTGTTTCCTTGCCTTTTGCAGATGGTTTGACAGTTTTGGCTTCCGTTGTGGAAACCAAAAGAAAAAAGAAAAGGGCGGAACAAGAAAATGGGCATACCCATTTTAGATTGCGAATCAGGCTTTCGCGTCCACAGAGTGGCATGTTCAACCCCATGTGAAGTCACTCCTAAGGAAACATTCGGTAAAAGTTTGGCAAAAAGTTTTATTTATTTCCTGGTGAAATTGTACATTCTGGTAAAATTTAAAATTTTGGTGAATATCTTTTTTTGGCAGCCAAATTTTTTACGAAACCCCAATTTTGGTAAAATTTGGCAAAAATTGGAAAGAAATTGTTAAAATTTTACAGAATATTGTCTTTGTCACGAGCAGAAATTTCAACAGAGCTGAACAAGCCACTGACACTACTCGCAAAACTGCCATCCCATGCAACTGCGCCAACCAACCAGCAAAATAAAAGCGCGACACCCTGTGACGTTGCTCAGGTTTTCGTCCGCAGCTTGCAATTTTCAGGAATCCACAAAAACGACAAGACGGACGCCTGACGTGTTTAAAAAAAACGTTCGGTATTTCAATATGCGATGCAAATTCGACCACTGCATTTTCACCATTTCCCTCAAAAATTGACCATTCCAAAACCCCGTTTTTCTCGCATTTTGATTTCCGGTCCAAAAAGACTTTCGAATAGCATATTTCAGTTGTTTTTAGGGCTAGAAATGTGAAATTTGGTACCTACCCAGATTGAAAAATGTGCTCTTTCAAGTGACAGAGTCGGAATTTTCGATATCTTTTGCCGAAACCATGTTTGACCCTAATTATCGAAATAACCTGCTGCTTATTTATCGCAATCATGTTTTTACTTCCAGAACACCTCCCTTCTTGGAGTCAAAATTGGGAACTTCTAACTGTCACTTGAATTTTCATCAAATTTTGACCCTGTTTTCAGTGTCAAAGTGAAAAAAATGTTCACTCAATACCTAATCTGGGTGCCGCTAGGTACCTACAAAGTTTCGGTAAGCTTTTTTACAAAAAGGCTGCCATATGAGATCCAGATGACTCATGGGGCTGAAATTTTGCATGAACACTGATGTAGTGACCCCCACATGTGCACCAAAAATAAGCTCGAATCGGTAAAGAATAATTGTCGATTTTGGAATTTTGGGTGGGCCCCCCCCAAAACGGAGCGCAATCGATTTTTCTGATTTTGGCCTTTTTCCAATTCCTGGCCTTGCTTTACATCAATGCTTTGCTTAATTTGCTTTAACATTATTCCATTTAATTTACATTTTTAAAATATTAGGTAGGTACCTACCTATGCAGAAAACTTCCGGCTACAGATTAAAGAACTTTTTCAAGCTTTTAACAGTAGGTATGTTACAAACTTAACAGTTGTTACTACAAACTCAATAGTTTGCAGATTGTAAGATTTAAATGAAGTATGAAGTTAAGACAAATTACAAATCTAAAAATTAATATTTTCATCGAAAAATACAGCTAGAAGAGTTGTGTACGTCACCACCCTACAATGGAGTTGTTTGCCGTGATTGTGTACGTCGAATTGAGTTTTCTACGCGTAGAAAACTCGACGTAGACAACCCCAACATAAATTACGTCTAGTTCCGTACGTCTACCCATCCCTGATTGGGGGCTTACTCGACCCAAATATCAACATCAGACTTTTTCTGCAACTTCTTGGTCATATTTCTTTATTGTCAATCTTCTTGCATTGCGGGGCAGCCTCATTTTTGGCTGATGCAATTTTGATGAGCATCACCTCTGCAAATGAAGTCGCACCAGGAACTTACCTTCTGACGAATGATGCTCAGCTTTGTGCCATCACATTTTTCAGCCAGTGACTTGAGAAACGGAGCCCGTCTGTGGTCAAATTCTGTCCAGTATTCCATATCTTGCATCATGGCCTCAAATGCATACCTATCCAGCGCATAGGTTATCGTTTCTTTGAGGGAGGGGAATAGGTATAGGTCTTTCTCTAGGTTCTTTAGTTAGTGGGGAGAATAACTCCTAACTTCCAAGGGAAGAATAACAGTTGTGAATGGCATTCCATGGGAAGTGAAAATTGGCTTTCCAGTCTGCTTCATCCATGAGCGTCACGACCTCATTCCACCACGTTGCTGACCTTGGCTTCATCCACATTTGACATCTACAGATGTGCAAATGAGAGGCACAATGCAAAGCAAACAACAGACTCTGCAATGCCCTAAACTTGTACCTGCGGCCTTTACCACCTCTTGTTTTGACACTTGCAGCATAAAAATATAATTCCTTTGAACCAGCATCCATAAACAGCATGGCACAGGTGGCCGCAGCATAAAAATATAATTCCTTTGAACCAGCATCCATAAACAGCATGGCACAGGTGGCCACAGATTCTTCAATATTCAGAGCTGCTGCCATTAGCAAGTTTTCACACTGAAAGCACAAAAGAAGAATCAGTGGAAACCCCAAAATCCAACAAGTTACTTCATTGCTCACTCAAACCCTTGAAGCAATCAGCTGATTACTTGAAAAAGCTCAAGTCACTTGAACTTTTATAGGGCTCCCTGACAGTCTCACCACAGAGGTGAGTTTTTGATAGGGGAAAGAAACAACATGGAACATCCATTTAGTCATGCCCACAATAAAATCCATGTTTACTAATCGTTTGGCCGTGCAAATTTTGATTCGATTCGACGATTCGATCTGCAAATCCCAAAATCCCAGGCTATTCGATTCGAAATTGGCATCTGATTCGGATTCGATTCGAAATTCGAACTTTGGAGATTCGATTCGAAAGCCTATTCGCACAGCCCTACTCCGCGGCTGCATACTCCGGTCCCCCATGGGCCACCTTTGTCCTGCGTGGTCGCATGTCTGGCAGCCACCCGTCTTTCGTGGCTAGTTGTACTCCGCAGGTTGATGACGTCCGATTACCAGACCTATGGCTTAATGTCATGGAAAGCATTCGGGAAACCAAGCAATTGGGTGTGCATTTGACCAGGGTTGGTACTTGGTTGTCCTTATACCAAATTGAGAAATAACCGAGGGCTGAAACGTCGTATGCCACGAAAGTACTTACTCCAAATGTATCGTCAGCAATGTGGAAGTTTGACCAAAAATGCTCATCACCAAAACGTCGTTTCAACGCTTTAAATGTAAAGGGAACAAATCCAGTCATTTGCCTCAAATGAGCCGACGGAGGAAACCTTGCTTGTCGAAATTCAATATCCTATGCAATCAGCATTTCCAGTTGAAATACTTAAGCAAACTTCGGGAACAGTTTATGAGTGATATGTGCCCAGGTTCAACAGAAAGGCAATTGTTGTCAGCTGTTTGAGCCCTTACCCAGGCATAATTTATTATCCGTGGGGGGTTCCACTTCGGATTAAGGCCAATTCGAGGTTGTGAAGTAGGTAAGTTTTTGCCATAGAATCTGAAAAAAATTTAATGTGCATTCCAATGATGCAGAAAAAATGGTCCAGATTATTGTCCTGTTCTAAATGCATTTGCCTTTGTTGATATTCCTTGATTTTTACTAGTGTTCTGGATGGTAATTTCTCTTTCTGCAGACGTGTTTAATGACACAATAATTGGCAAGCCAAAATCTTACAATGTCCGAGAACGGTGATGTTTCTGGTGAGGAGCGCACAGGTATGTTGGGGTTTCACTCTTCAATTTTTTTAACTACCAGATTCAATTTGTTTCACAAGAGATACCTACAGGATGACTAAAAACAGTCTATTGAAACTTATAGACCTTGTTCGTCATAATCAGGGTAGGTAGTGAAAATTGTCGAGACGTACTCTAACATCTTCACAAAACTGATCAACGATGTTTCAACTGTTTTCAGTGTCTTCTTATGACGTGGCACCCTCAAACCTCAATTCAAAACAATATGACCTGCACTGTGGAGGAATGAAATGAAAATCTTTGGACATGAGAAGTTTGAAAAAATGCTTTCTCACTTTTTTGGCAACCAACATTTTACTCTGGAAAATTATCACTGTCAATTTTTGGGACAGCCAGTTTGATGTAAAATCGACCTCATAAGGATCTAACTGGTCACTTTTCATAACCAAACTTGGCGTTCTTGATCTGGTGGTGATGACCGTCACATCGTGAGTAGGTTGCTCCTCGTTTTGCGTGACATTGTTTTTGTATTATAGGTAGGTAGGTACTTTGATGTATTTTTAACTTTCTGGTGGGAAAATTTTTTCTAGAATACAAGAGGAAAGGGCGGAAACTTACAAGGGTTATTTAACTTGATCAATCTTTCTTGGCAAGTTTGACAGTTTGCTATTTGCACTGATGGAATACAGCTCACCTTGCGAGACCATCATGGCTCTGTCATGCACTTTTTAATTGTAATTTCAGCTAATTTGTATGAAATCACACTTGGACCACCAACAAAAAAATATAGTTTTATATTTTTGAGGTACCCTGCTCCAAAATTTCAGCAAAGTATCTGGGTTAGCTGACACAAAATTTCGAGGTTACCTAGCTGACACAACATTTCAAGTTGATTAAGAAAAACAGAGCAGGGATGGTAAAATTGGTATTTCTGGTTAATTACCCTATTTTAGGGTTAAAGTAACTCTCTCTCAGGGATGTGTGCAGAAATTTTTAGATATTTATGGGGTAGGTAAGCTTGCGGTTTTTTTTCTCGAGTGGTCAGTTTCACCTCACTCACAAAATCATCATTGATTTTTGCGGTTACAAAATCAGAATTCAGAATGGGAGAAATAGGGTGGCCCAAAAAAATATACCGAAAATGCATGAGTTGTTTTCGGACTATATTCTTTAATTGTTTTGTTTTGTGCGACTATATTAAATTAATTTGGGACGTTTTTGAGACAATGGTTCAATTTAGTGACATTGAACGTGCATTTATTATCGAGTACCTAATCCGTTCATATGGCACCGGACGGTATTGAGGCCCGTCGATTGATGTTGCTTTTGAGGTGCAGTTTCATCATGAGCTGCTTTTTTCCTCCTCCAACCAAGGCAGCTATTTTAGGGATGGTCGAAAAATTCAGGGCTTGTAGCTAAGATCCCTCAATCTTTTGCAGACCTCAGTCAAAAGACATTGGCTCTCAATTGCAGAATCTAGCCAGAAACTCTCACCGCCGTGACAGGAAACACGAGGGAGCACATCAACTTGTGCCGGCAGAAAATGGTGGCCAATTTGAGCAGCAACTCTGAGACCGGTGGACTTTATACCCCTTTCCTAATCACAACTCCATGAATGTAGATTTTCTGTTTCACGTGTGATTAAGGCGCTACTGACTGCAATAAACTCATTTTCTTCAAGAATTATTTTGGTATAGTTTTTTTGGGCCACCCTGTATTTCCAGCTGATGCTTCTTGCCAGATTTTTGTTAAATGTGGTATGGAAGATGGAACATTGGTGCAATGCAAGCACCAGTTAATGCGTCGGTTGAGTCACTTGCAGTGAGTTGCAGCACACCTCAAAGTTTTGTGGTCCTCGCAATTTTATGATCATTTTCTTATAAATTTAGTGAAAGCTTTAATAAGTGGCTCTAAATTTCATGGCAGCACATCTAGAAATTTTGCTGTAGGTAGCTTACCACGAAATTTTCTGGTACCATACCTCGAAATTTTCGCAGTAGGTACCGTCAACTGGGGCTATTCTGAAAATGCGAGGCAAATATGAAAATCTGTGGGGAATTTTGAAAATGTTCGCTGACTAATTTCAATTAGTTCCTTGAGTTGAGCTAAAGTTTCTCATCAAAAAGATCATGTTGTTGATGATATATTTTGGGAAAAATAATGGTGTTTGACTAATAAATTCTTTTTTTTTTGCCCATTGTTTTTAGTGGGGCAATTATGAAATTTTTTTTGCAAAAAATAAAAATCAGATTTTTTTTCAATCGTCAGTTTTTTCAGCAATGTGAATAACTTGTGAGTATTTCAACTTCTCAACATTTCTTATGTTACTTTAGTTACAAAATGGTAAGTTTTTGACTCCAGGCAATAACTCAATATCCACCATAACTCAATATCCAAACCATTATTGTCCAATGAAGCCACATTTGCTGCAATTTTCAGGGGCAAATCTGAAACACCTGGGGCAAATCTGAATGTCTGCAGATCCATTTCACCGACACCATTATTCGCTGGTATCATGCCCTCTTGATTTATTGGCTAGGTTGGTCTCAGAAACAAAGGTCTCAGGCCAACTTTGTTTCGTTTTTCTTTTTTGAAGAGTACAGAATTTTTAGCCTTGATATTGGGTCTCAATACTGTCAGGTAGGCCTACGTAGGTATTGAGCTGAGTGCTATTATCTTCTGGAGTTGATTGGCAGCCTTGTTCGGAAGGTAGCTATGGTACGTAACTATAAGCCAAAGCGTGTGAAGGCATACAGCAAGGATGATCTTGCAGCTGCTGTAGCTGCAATCGAGAAAAAGGAATTGAAGTTTTCCACTGCTTCAGAGAGATCTGTCAATGGTTGAGCCAAAGCTGGTCGACAGACAATCTTCAGAAAGGAGGAAGAGGCCATTTTTGTCGACCACCTACTGCAGCTTGGTAATTGGGGGTTTCCAATGAACATGTTTAACCTACGCCTTATGGTAAAGTCATATCTTGATGGAAGCAGCAGAAATGTTGAATGCTTCAAGAACAACATGCCTGGTGAAGAATGGACGAGGAGTTTTCTGAAGCGCTACAAAAATCGCATCACACTTCGGGCGGCCCAGAACATCAAGCCTTCACGTGCCGCAATTTGTCGAGCAGATGTCGACAATTTCTTCAATGAATACGAGAAAACAGCTCAAGATATTCCCCCAGCAAATGTCCTGAACTACGATGAGACGAACCTTTGCGACAACCCCGGAAAGTCAAAATTCATCTTCGAGAAGCGCACAAGACGGCCAGAATGGGGCATCAACTCCACCAAGACATCAATCTCTGTGATGTTTTCTGAGACAGCAGATGGTGAAATCCTGCTTCCATACACGGTTTATGCTGCTGAGAATCTGTACCATGCATGGAGACAAGGGGGCCCCCAAGGAGCATTTTACAATCAGTCAAAGTCGGGGTGGTTCGACATCCCTTGCTTCACCGATTGGTTTTTTTCCGTTGTTATTCCCTAGGCAGAGGCAAAGGATGGACCAAAGCTCGTCGTTGGAGACAATCTCGCATCTCACTTTTCACCAGATGTAATTCAGGCTTGCAAAGAACACAAAATCAGATTTGTGTGTCTCATCCCGAACAGCACCCACCTAACTCAACCCCTGGATGTTGCTGTGTATGCTCCACTGAAGAGAAAGTGGCGCTCAGTCATGGAAGACTGGAGATCTCAGGAAGGACGCAAGTAACATTCATGGCTTGCCGAAGCCAGAGTTCCCTAGGCTGCTTATTACAACAAAATCTTAAGAATTTTTAATGCATTGAAAATTGTCTTCAATTCTTATTTTTCTCATTTTCCCACAAGTTGCAACATGCCACATTTTTGTAGGGGCTATTATGAAAACCCATTTATTTCTGAGGAAAACCTAGAATTGGGGCTATTCTGAAAGTAATATTTCATTTTTGCCTTAGCGAGAAAAAAAAAGTTGTTTGCTGACTTACTACTTAGAGATCTGTTCAGTTTTGCCCCGGCTTTTTCAACCATTTTTCAGAATAACCCCAGCCATTACGGAAAGAAATGCCAATCATTTTAAAATATTTTTTTCATATTTGCCCCACTGGGGCAATTCTGAAAAAATGTTTTTTTTTTATCATTGCTTGAAAGATATAGAGATCTGAGAGAAAGTGAATGCTGGCAAATCTAAGTCTAATTTGTTGGAATCTACGGCCAAAGTTTCATTTGCCTAGAGCAAAAGTTGACGGACTTCTGGTGCCCAGAAATAATTTTTTTTTTTTCAGAATTGCCCCGGTTGACGGTAGTGTCACTTGTTTCTTTGTTGATTGCCCCAGCGCATCTGAATTTTCAGCACGCAATGCAACTGCAATTTTTCTTACAGTAGGCCCTAACCAACAAACATGACAGGCACAACAATGGAAATAAAAAAAATCGACATCACAATGATTGCCTTTCCGATTCCATCCAGTGATCACAGCACATGGTCTCAATTGAAGAGCAGATACTGCATCATTGAATAGCAAGATGAAAAGGCAGCGCAGTTTTCCATGGCATAGAACAGGCACTTATCTGCCTCTTCTCTTCCCATTTTATCTTCATTTTAGAGGGAAGCTCAGGCTACCTGAATAGCTTCATGCAATTTTTGGACAACCCAGATGATCCTCCTGAATCAAAGGAAAAGCCATCTGGTAACAAGAAGGGTGCCAAGAGGAAAAAGTCCGTGGATGTTGATGAATTGGAGGAACAGAGTAAGCTTAATTGTAATTATGAGGAGATTTATCTTGTCGTTGTGAGGAAATTTACATAGGTTCCTCCCAAAAACGATGGTGAGACTTTCCACAGTTCAGTGCACGTGATGTTTTGTCCATTCAAATCAGCGAGACATATTCAGAGGTTTGAAACTAAAAAAGTTTCAAAGGTGCACGAAAAGAATTTCAAACTCAATTTCCTTTTTTCACAATGGACTAAACATTGATTTCATATGGCATTCGTGAAATTTGAAATCTCAGAATGCAAGAATGGACATGGAGGACCCTGAATGCGATACAAATTCCCATTACTTTTTAGATTCAATCTCTGCTGTTGATGCCTCTTTGGGTCATTCTCTGCAAACCATTTTTCGAAATTTTTTTTTTTACATTTTTTTTTATCTCTTTTTGTTTTTTTCTGGCATTGGGACATTCAAGACCAGTTTATTTTTGCATTTGGGACCACACCATAATTTTTTTAATTTTTTTTTTCTTGGGTTCCTCACGAAATCCTGTTGAATATGTCACTAATGTCCCTCTTATTGGCTTAAAGCTACAAGGGTTTGAATGGTGATCAGCAATAACTTTTTTTCTTTTTTGCAGTCAGCAAACACTATCCTGCAAACCTTGAAATCCTATCATGCCTCTTTGCGATTGGTTTTTTTTCCTGGCCAATCATGGCAGGATATGTCCGATAAAATTGGTTTTCGTGGTTGTAAACATTGTAATTTTGTGATGTCAAGAAAATGTTTCCACCAAAGGTATGCCTTTTCTGGTTGCCATGTTGCCTAACGATAAAATGTGGTTGTGATTTTGTGAAGCATTGAGCAAAAAAGTGTTGCAAAATGCAATCTCTGAATAAGTTGGAAATTGGTGGGGGGACAGTAGAGGCAGCAGGTGGGACAGTAGTGACATCGGCCAATTTCTCAAGTCATGTTTTCATGCAAAACCCTTCAAGTGATGAGAAAACAGTAAAAAACTGTTTTAGATACGATCAATTTATTGGGATAACTTGCAATCCGTTTGAAAAAAAAAGAGTCAAAGTTGTGGAAATGGGGGGACAGTAGTGACAGGGGACAGAGGGTGACATATGACAGCAAAAGCCAACATTGGTGGGTGCAAAAGGTAGAAACATGATTTTTTCATACAAACTTCCCAGATGCCATTCAAGTGCACCTGCAGGCAAGATTGAATGCGACCGATTGCTAGCTTTTACCAAAAACACCTGGTATGTTCACAAAATGAAGACATAACAAAAGCCGTTTCCCGTTCGTAAACTCACAAGATGAAATCGCAACGTTTCGGTCCCACGGACGTGGACCTTTATCAAGCGCTGCTATCGTGCGATAAAGGTCCACGTCCGTGGGACCGAAACGTCGCGAGTTCATCTTGTGAGTTTACGAACAGGAAACGGCTTTTGTTATGTCTTCATTTTGGGGACAGTAGTGACTGGAAAAAGTGACAATCTGGCTTTTTCAACATATTCCCTCATCCAACTCGTTGTGGGCAGGCAAAACTGAGCAAACATTCTCTGAAAATGGTTGGCATATTTCTGGTAGCCTTTTCAAAGCAAAAATCTGCTACGATGACTTCTGTGATATACAGTGAAAATCAGCTAAAAATGGGGACAGTAGTGACTGCAAATTCCTTGGGACAGGGTCTACAACAGAGCCCAGGAAAAATATGTTGGAGAAAATGAACCAAATGAGATACTCAAAGGAAAAGAAAGGTTTCTGGAATAATGCAAAACAACAATTTCCATCGGATTACAGCGATCCAGAAAATACCAAACAAAATACAGCGAGGACATGTTGCTCGGGACAGGAGACAGTAGTGACAATTCAGTAACAAACATGCTAAAAAATCAGGAGGCAAGCATGATAATCCAATTTTTCAATATGGAATTAACAATATAGTTTGGAAGAAAGCAAAAGCACCAAAAATAATTCACCTTCTACCATCTGATGACTGAAAAAACTTCTCGGGACGCAAAATTTACGGTTTGCAGAGAATGGCCCTTTTACCTCTTGAGTGAATACAAGTTTGCTGAAGACAAAACCTTGTATTCTGTGGAAATTATCCTTGTATTCTGTGGAATAATCCTGTTCCCTTTCCTCATTGTGTTCAGGTCCCCCAACCAGAAGGAGATCAGCAAGGACTGCTGCTAAAGAGCAAACCAAAGCGGTCAGTTACAGGGATGAAGAAGACTTGGCGGACTCTGATGGTGATCCAGCATGGTCACCCGTAGCAGTATGTTTTCTAAATTCTTGTTTCTTTTGTTCTCGACTAGTTTGAATAAAACTGGGTGTGAACTTTTCTTCTTTAAAAAAGTGATAAATTTCAATAAAACACAGTGTAACATTTCTCTTAACAATTTACCAACATCTTGTAGTTTTTTTTTTGCTGCAAATGAGGAAGGGTCATACCACTGGGTCTCCAGCAATTTTCCAGGTGCCTTGCTGCTGAATTTGGAGATAGGTAGCGACAGCTTGTGAGCCGTTATATTGCAAGATTTACTTGTTAAAATTGACCAAACACAGCCCAGATGTTTTTACAATTTACCTATCTGCTGCAATCATGGCGGTGAAGGTGAGAAAATTAAGTTTCATGCTGCAATCACCAGGAGGTGATGAGAATCGATATTTGAAGAAAGCGTCATTGTATGGGAATCCTTCCATGCCAGAAGGTTGAAAACCTCTTCACGTGTCAAGATTAATCCTCCCTCTGCATTATCCTCTCTGTAGAATCTCCAGAGTTTTGCATCAGTTGTGAGATGATCAAGTTTTCACTGAGTGGGGCATGCCAAATTTTGCCAAGTTCTCTAAAATTGATGCAAACAGTTATGTGATAAGAACAAACTTGTGTACTGATGCTTTCCACACAGATGTCCTTCACAAGTGGCACCTTATTCCCACGGTTGTTCAGAACAGTGCATCTTCTTTGTGGATCTCCACAGAAGTCACTAGTGACACCGACAGCCTCAGGTTTGTTCTGTCTGGAAGACCTTCAAACATTGAGGAATTGGACTTTGGCAAGTGGAAAAAACAACCGGCCTATTGAAAATAAGGTCCACAGGTGGAGAGGCAACATGCAAAAAAGACTGCCAGAGAATCTGAAAATAATTACGCTCTTAGATAGCGTGGGTTTCCTCCCCCTAATTACAATGGATGTCCTTTGGAACCTCGTTGGGCTCTCTTCCCAGACCCACACAGTGACTTTCCATCACAAGTAGTCACCACCGCTGAGCCATTCACCATTGCATCAAGGTGAGGATTTCATGCATTGAGCCATTCACCATTGCACCAAAGGGTGAGGATTCTAATCCTCACCCATTCCTCCACTTAAAGTGCCCCAAATTTCAGTGAGATGCCCTGCCCTTTGAAATTTCTTGCAAAAGCACCCACTGAATTATAAATCGGTAAATGAAAGCCATGCTATTCAGTTGTTTCTGTGATCATGAGATATGTCTGTACTGCAGAGGCTGGGTCCTGGGCAGAATCCAACGAGCCATCCAAAATTGTCTTACTGGATGTCAGATTTTCGGAGGACAAAAATTTAGTCGGTTATTTTTAGTGACATACACATTTTCGCTTTGATCAACACGACATTTAACTTGTTGCGATGGTTTTTTATTAGCCCAAATCGAAAAATCACATCTGACTTGTAAATTTGGTCAACTGTTTTTTTTTTTATCCAGTCAATCGGATGTGGGATGGAGCTTCAGGCCTATTTTTATGGATAAGATGGCATAAAAAGTGCCAATTAGGTATTTTTGTTTTTTTTTTTTGTGAAAATAGGTAGGTAACTACCTGCGGAAAATCAGATTTTTCAACAAGAAAATGTGCCCCAAGCATTTCCATTTTCCCAAAATGGCACCAAAACATTTTCATGGCACTAAATATGGGTGCAACCCAATCGGAGGCCCTGGGGCGGAGCCTCCCTGTACGTTATTGGGGTCTGGGATGGGGTTCCAAGCAGGGATGGGCCAGGTAGGGTACCTTAGAGGGGGGTAACGAGTTCTACGACGGGGGGGGGGGTAGGGCACCGAAAAATGCAGGGGGTCTGGGGGCAGCGCCGCGTCCCCCAAAAGCTGAAGCTTTTTTGATAAATTAGGGGTCCTCAGATGCCATTTTACGACATTTCATGTCCTTTTTTCCTTATCCTGGAGGGTTTGCAGTCGCAATAGATGGAGCAAGGAAATAACTGTCAGACACGACTTTCTGGATGAGTTTTTTTTCATTTTACCATAATCTGCAAATCAAAACAGAAAGTACAAAAGAAACAGAATGTTGCTATTGAAGTCCTGGCGTGTGCAGGGCACACACCAGGACTTCGGCCAAGGGTCCCCTCGGAAAAAGGCTAGGGGGTAACATCGGCCGAAGGTAGATGTTACCCCCCTAGCCTTTTTCCGGCTGGGGAATCAAAACAGGAAGTACAAAAGAAACATAATGTTGCTATTGAAGTCCTTCCTGGTGTGTGCAGGACAAACACGTGGACTTTGGCCAAAGGTACCCTTGGAAAAAGGCTAGGGGGTAACCTAAGCCAAAGGCCGAGGTTACCCCCCTAGCCTTTTTCTGGCAGGGGAATCAAAAAGGAAGTAGGAACAAAAGAAACAGAAGCTATTGAAGTCCTTCCTGGTGTGTGCAGGGCATGCACCAGGAAGGACTTCTGGGTGCAATTTTGGCATCCCACAGGCCAAATTTCCCACCTTGTCGAGCCAAAAGCACAACCAGGAAAGGGAAACCGAGCTGCTGGGCAGGCATTTCTTTGTGGGTGCTCCGAAATGACACCCCTGAACATGTGTAATGAAAGTGCAACAGGACAAGGTGGAAGAATTTGGAAAGTGAGATTTTAGCTGGCCTTGTTCTTGATCCGACATTGTAGTCAGATCATGAAGAAGGCTGAAATTTGCATTTTGTCTCTCGCAAATTTGAGTTCCCTTCAAAAAAGCCATTGAGCAATTTACGAGCTTGTTTCCTGTCTAAAATTACCTAATGCAGTTCTGCGATTATCCAATTATGTGTGTGCAATGCAAAATTGTTCATATAATTTTATGTTCGTTGTATTTTGAACATAAAGTTTCAATTTTGTTGAATTCTTCACAACAATCCAAATGTTCCCAATCCATCCCAGGCACGACATCTCCGTGTCATTTCTATCAGAGCAAGTGCACTCGGGCTCTCCTAGAGTGAGAAGGAGCAGGTAAAATCTGAGTTCGCCGTTGCTGCACTCTGGCACTTCCAGGGTGGGCCGATGCGGCGCACTGCAGTGCACCAGCCGACTTTATCCTCTGGGAAAAATTGCCTTTTTGCAATGATTGCATTTGCAAAGGGTTGTGATTGCATTTGCAAAGGGTTGTTTGCTGCATGGAAAACATGCAAATTTTTTTTCCTTCTTGCAACTGTACCTAACATTCACAACAATTGATACTTTCGCCGATCGCAGTTTCGCAAGCAGTAGTTAGCCATGCCGTAGCCACCAAACTAAATAACACTAACTGTGGCGACATCAGCTCCGGATTAACACTAATCGGAGGTTGTGGACTAAATTTTTGCCATTTACTTCAATGGAAAAAATTTAGTCAACAACTTCGGATTTGCGTCAATCAGGAGTTGATGTCCCCATGGTAAGGGTGTGAAAGTTTCACACGTATCTTGGTTAAATTACTCCGATTTTGCCAAAATGTTTGCAAAGTTTTTGCAAGATCGGTTTGATTTCAAGATAAGGCACAGATGGTCCATTTCTGTCTGATTTCCTTCCTTGCTCAGCTTCTTTCATAATTTTCTTACCTATTCTGTTAGAGTGATGATGAGGATAAAAAACCAGCAAAAGGAAAGCGAGGAAGGCCTGGCCCTCCTGCAAAGCGAAAGTCCACTGCCAAAGCAACACCTCAGAAGCAGCCTTCAACACCTGCTGCAAAGGAAAAGCCAGAAGAGGAGCCGAAGAAGGAAAAGCTCTCAGACATAAAGAAAAATGGCACAAAGACTACCACAGGAGGAGGAGGAGATGCTGCTGAGCAGAAATCCCAAAAGCCTTATGTTCCCGTTTCTAGGCCTCACCCAGGACGTCAGCCTGCGAGAGATCCCTTGCCAGAACTTGCACCTGAAGAGATAGAGAGGCTTGAACGTCAATTCAAAGTAAGTTCATTGAGAGTTTTTTCTGGCTTTTGGATATTAGTTGTTATGCACCAGCAATCCTGGAAGCAAAGGTCAAGGGCAGTAAAGTATCCTTCCTATGGGCTGTGGCCATTCCAATTGTTTTTGGGTCCAGAGGTTCAGTGATTTCATACTTCCATGTCAGTGATTTCACGCTTCCATATTTTGCTGTCCAATGTGGTGATAATGTTTATTCACATTTCTGGAAAACTTATATCTTGGTCATACCAAAATTTTACAGTGTATGGTCTGCTGGTTCCAGTGATATTCATTATACTACGAAGAGCATTCCAAACATTTATCATTCAGCATTTTGAATTGGCTGAACGTTTTATGCGCCCATTCACACTTAATAGTAACAAATCTACAAACTTTTAGTCGGTGAAGCAAGATTTCGATTTTCTTTCATTGAAATTTGTTGTTTTTTTTTTTGGAGTTTTTATAATGGGCCGTCAATAAGAAAAGAGTACGTAATTAGGTAATTTTGAAAGAACATCCAAAATCGAAAATCTACAGCACCGGCTGTGCCCAGGGGGCAAATTGTCAAAGACAAGAATAATATCCCATTCTCCTCGCACAAAATCGCATCCAGAAAATCGCACTTAACCCTGTGGGACTGGTTGGATTTCTTACTGTGAATTAGGAACACTTCATGAGACCCAACTAGACATTGCATCATATTTCACATTGAGTCCAGGCAAGAACAATAATTCATGTTTTGGAAAAAAGTTTCTGGGTGGGCATCAACTTGCCTACTTGGGGTCACTTGGTACAAAAATCTTGCCTACTTATTTTACGATATTTTAACATTAATTTTTGTTTTTTACTTTGTGGCCGAAGTTTTGCAGCATTGTTTCATTCATAAATAATTTCAGTCTGGTGACTTTGTGATACTGAAAGTTGACCTGGAAGAACAAGACATTCCAACCATTTGGCGGATTGATGGAAAAAGTTTACTTCAGAAATTCGTCCCATTTCAGAAGGATGGCCAACTGTTGTACAAAGGGATTTCAACCGTTAGTGTCTTTAGGTTTTCAACATCTCTTACTGGCGTATGTATCATCGCTTTTAAGGGGAAACCAAACCTCTTTCGGTCATTTCCAAACCACTTGTCCGATCATGCTCAAATTTT
>JASGXE010006210.1:0-22045 GCA_030068105.1 Sinentomon sp. SZTP_YWyxl
GTCGGAATTTTCAGAATGTTTCAGAATTCAGAAAAAATCGGAATTCTGCCGAAACTTTCGGAAGAATGAAATGGTAGAATTTTTCAAGTTTTCGAAGTTCCGCAGAGGATGTGCATTTTCTGAAAAGTCAGAGAAGGGCCTTTGACATCATCACAAAAATACGCAGACACAGCCAATCGAGGTTCCGATTCAGGCATAAATTTCGATCGCTGTTCCGATTCCGAATGATGTTCCGATTCCGTTCCAGCCTCTGGAAGTTCCGACCAGAATTCGAACCGATTTCAATTTTCGAAGGTCTTCCCTTGCATCTGCAAAACCATGGAAAATAAAGTGTAGTGGACGTTAGCCGCATTTTGCGCCAAAACAATCTCGCCTCCAAATGTCATTCACTTGCACAAACATGCTCTTCTGCAAAATTGAACTCAACAATAGAGTTGTTTATTTTAAACCATGGTTTTTTCATTTTTTTCGCTTTTCACAAATGCAATTCCTGCCCGATGCATGTGGTTCACGTTTATTTCCGATTCGAAGTGCGCAATCGCATCCGAATTGAGCCTGTACATTTTGAAACAGCCTATATTGAGCGACGGTCGTTCTCGGTATGCGCAAAAAGAGACATGTGGTTCGGCAGCTGCAACATGGGTTTCACAAATTGAAGGAATTCGTCAGAAGTCTTCTTTTAAAATTGTAATTAAAACGTTTGATAATTCAAAACCCGAAATCAAAAATGATCAAAATGTTTCTCGCCACAAATCTTTCGCCATGACTGTACTTTGCTGCAATGAGCAAACGCCCCACGGGAACCAGAGAGCCGGGAACCCGAGAGACGGGAACAAGAGAGACGGGAACCAGAGAGACGGGAACCAGGGCAACGGGAACCAGAGAGACGGGAACCAGATGGACGGGGACCAGTGGGTCGGGAACCAGTGGGCAGGGAACCAGAGAGACGGGAACCAGTGGGTAGGGAACCAGAGAGACGGGAACCGGTGGGCAGACACCGTCGTATACACCAAAGTCACTAACCCTAACCCTATTCCTAAGCTTGAAAAAACTAAATTCTATGCTAAGATGCACCTTTTTCAACGATGGAAAAGGAATACTGTTGTGCATAGAAATCAAATTTTCCAACAGATTTCAAAACATAAAATTTTTATGTAGAGAAATCTGTTGGAAATTTTGATTTCTATGCACAACAGTGTTACTTCTCCATCGTTGAGAAAGGTGCATCTGAACATGGAATTGACTTTTTTCAAGCTTAGGGTTAGGGTTAGGGTTAGTGACTTTGGTGCATACGACCGAATATCTTGAAATTGAACACGTAATCTCCCTGCTTCAGGGGACAACAAAGGTTCACAAAATAATGGAAATCAGAAACGATTGATGTTTAAACCACAAGAAATTCCATGTGTGATGACACCTTTTTCGGACTCCCTGTTATTGATTGATTGATTGATTGAATGACTGTATTTTGCGGGGGTTTCCCCACTATCATACATAACAATAACACTTTTGCACAAAACAAAAATAATCATAAGAAACGTCAAAAAACATTAAAAACAGGCACGAGAAATGAGGCAGACAAATTACAAAGACGAGAGCAAGACCAAATGTGTTTCCCTTTCATGACATGTTGCTGAGAGGCATAAATTTCTGGGTTTATGGAGCAATTCGTATATTTTGAAATCCGAAGAATTAGTTTTCAAGCTCCTGTGGAGAAAAACAGAACATCTGCTCTAAAACTTTCAAGTCCAATCAAATTTGGCCAGAAACTCAATTTATAACAAGGACAGCAGCCTGCGCCTTAGAATTGATGTACTTAAAGGTTGGGACAGCACAGAGGCTGGGAGTGAATTCCAGTCCGCTATTGCTCGGGACATAAAGGAAAACTTCCCTATATCTCTATATCTATATCTATTGGCCAGGCCCCATAAACTTGTGGCCTCCGTGAAAGTTGAAGATGGCATTTCTGATCACAGCATTGTTAATGTTTGTCTTGATTTTTGCAAGCCCCCGACTATCACCTGTGCTGCAAAGAAGATTTTTCTTATGGAAGGGCAAATATCGAGGGATTGACTAATTATTTGTATGTCATTTTGATACATTTAATTGTTTAGCAGAAAGTAATTGTCCTGTAAATCTTGTGGCAAGGTTTCAGTGACATGGTTGAGAAGGCAAAAACGTCCTTATTCCAACTAAACTTGCTAAAGACACACTTCGGCCCCCTTGGTTAGTAATGAACTTGTTATTCAGAAAAGAAAGTGCGCTCTTTGTTCAAAAGTCGAACATTATCGTTTCACAACAAAAAGCGTTATGTTCTGGCTTTGAAAAGTTACAACGCCGTAAAGTTCAAGGCGATGGAATCCTATCTAGCATCCTTTTTCTTAAGCGTGAAAGCATAGGAAAGTTCTGGAGGTTTAACGCCACGAGGAAGCGAGGATCGGATTCTTCCCTCACTGATGGCTTCAAGTAGTCAGGACTCCTTGGAAGCCGGTGCTGTTGGAAAGGCCAATCTATTGAATTCTACATTTGCCAGAGTTTTTAAGAGTGGCCCTCCTCCTGCCATTCCCACTGGACCTTGTTTCAGTCCATGTGACGCGCCGGTTGTCACTGAAACCTTGATCATAAATAGGATTAAGATGATGCCTGTTAAAAAGAGTGAGGGTTGGGAAATGTGAATATCCGTTTTCTAAAGCTGGTTCCAAATGTTATCGCAAAGTTTCTCAAGTTAATTTTTGATGCCAGCCTCAGGCAGGCTGAAATTCCAATCAGCTGGAAGAAATCGTAGTTGTACCAGTTTTTAAAAAGGGAAATCGTTCCGATCCCTCAAACTACAGACCCATTGCCTCTAGACCCTGCTCCAAAATTCTTAGTTTATTATTGCGCAGCACATCAGGAACTTTATGCAAATGATTTACTGTGTGGTGCTCAGCATGGGTTTCGCCCCGGACACTCCTGTGCAACCCAACTTACTTCATTTAACAGGATATAACAAATGCACTAGATAAACGGTACATGTTGACGTGTTGAATTGACTTTTCCAAGGCTTTTGATGTTGTGCGCCACGACCTCTTGACGAGAAAAGACATTCCTTGGGATTGAACCATTGTACATTAAATTGGCTGGGGGGTATCTTTCTGGACGCACTCAGTGCGTCAGGGTTGACAACTCGTATTCTGATTCACTACCTGTCATTCTGGCGTGCCACGGGAAGCATCTTAGGACCGCTTCTTTTCATTATATATTCAAATGACCTGGCAGAGGCTTCATTCCCGCATCCGTTTGTTTGCCGATGATGCATAGTGTATTCAGTTATTAATGGAGCTGAGGACAGTTGCAAACTTCAGGGTGATTTGGATCGTATCGGTGAGTGGTGTTCCAGAGCGTCGATGACAATCAATTTTGACAAATGTAATTTCATTCGTTTTTCCGTAGAGAGTTGGAAACTGTCCAATACCATATTGGTGGAAAGACCCTCTTGCAATGCACTGAACTTACTTATTTGGGTATATTATTTTCCAGCAAACTAGATTGGGGGCCACATGTCTGTTGTGTTGCTCGGAAAGCTAACAAAGCTTGTATTTTATCAAGCGCAATTATCGCAAGTGTCCGCCTAAATTAGAGAATTAGCGTACTTCAGCATTGTTAGGCCATTCTTGAGTATGCTGTTGCTGCTTGGGATCCATGGTCTCTTTGCCAAGTTCAAATTTTGGAGAGAATTCAGCGACGAGCAGCTAGATTCGTGTTGGGTGACTACCGCCGAACCACAAGTGTTACTGGCATAATAACACATCTTGGTTGGAGTTCCTTGGCTGATAGGCGCAAGATGGCCGTCTTCAAGTCTCTTCTGATTTTGAAGGGGAGTGGGGGTTGGGCTGACTTGCACTCTCAGTTGGAGGCCCCTCATTATTACTCTCGGCAAGATCACGATTTCAAAATTCGCCTGTGGAACTTTAGCAAAGATGTTGGCAAATTCTCTTTTTGGGACGCCACCATCACTCAGTGGAACCACTTCCCAGGGATGTGTTTGCAAACCCTCTAAATTTGGCCACTTTTCAATCTCGATTGGAATCTTTGCAAGAGTTATAGAATTTCCATTCTCCTTGTTATTCATGCCCTTTTACATTTTTTTTAACTTTTGCCTGAAATTGCATTCTTGTAATTGCATAACTGGTTTGTCATATTTTGATAGGAGGTAACTCCGAAAAAATAAATTAAATTGAAATTTTTAAATGCCAAGGCTTTATCTTATAAGGATGGTCTGGCGACTGTAAAAAGAGGAGGGTAATCAAGGAAAACAAATTTCCCCACCCTCCGGAGTTGCCAAGGATTCGATAAAGAACAAATGCGGTGGACCTTTCTTCTCTCAGCAAGCTTAGGCCAACCGAGCTGAGCAATCATTGCGGTGACGCTGCTCCGTTTGCGGTAGTCCCCTACAACAAAGCGAGCAGCGCGCCTTTGAACACGTTCCAAAGAATCACAATGGGAAGTGAGATGAGGATCCCAAGACGTTGATGCATACTCAAGAATTGGTCTGACCAAAGTAAAGTAGGCAAGCTCGCGAAGTTTCTTTGGACATTTTCGAAAATTCCGTTTTCAAAATAAAGTGAACCATTGGCTTTTTTCGAAACAGCTGCAACCTGACGGGACCAATCAAGTTTACAATTAAAAACAACTCCCAAATATGATGCGTCGGTTTGGGGAATAAGATTTTGTCCATCCAGAACGTATGTAAAATTGTTTGCTATGCTCCGCCCTCTGCAAAAATGAATAACTGAACATTTAGATGGATTCAGTTTCATGGAAGAGGTCGCGCACCAATCGGATATTGATGCCAAATCAGCTTGTAAAGCCTGAGAATCCAAAGGACTGGCGATTTTCCTATAGATTAAGCAATCGTCGGCAAATAATTTTATTTTGGATCGCATTGCACCAACAATGTCATTAATGAAAATCAAGAATAGTTGAGGACCCAAAATACTTCCTTGTGGGACACCAGAAGTAATAGGCAAGGGTTTCGAGAAAGTATCATCAATTTTTACAACCTGCGTCCGCTCAGACAGGTAGCCTTTCAACCAACTGAGAGTAACTTTATCTAGGCCCATGAAGGCTAATTTCTTCAGAAGTATGGAATGGCTTACAAGTATGGAATGCCTTACAAAAATCAATCAAAACTGCGTCAACTTTTGATCCTTGGTCTAGCAGCATGGCTATTTCTTGGCTAAAAGCGGCTAGTTGCGTTTCACAAGAATAACCAGGACGAAAACCATGCTGCGCTTCATTTAAAATGGAGGCAGCATCCAGAAAGCTCCTGATGTGATTGGCTATGAGAAATTCCAAAATTTTAGAACACGTTTCAAGGAGACTTATGGGACGGTAATTTCCAGGATTAGATTTGTCACCTTTTTTAAAGACAGGTATAACGGTCGACCTCTTCCATGCAACTGGAATATTACCAACATGTAAACTCAGATTAAAAATAACACACAAATACTTAGCAAAAATATTAGGAAGCAACTTCAAAAAATTAACACTAATGGAACTTGAACCCTCAGCAACATTGCGTTTCATTTTAACAATGCGATTTGCAATCATAGTTTCGGTTATCTGAGGGACATTATTGTCAGAAAAGAAAGGCCCGGGTGGGATTACGGGGATTCCGTCGGAAACAAAAACATTTACGAACGTTTTGTTAAAAACTGCAGCTTTTGTTGCAGCATCATCGACAGAGGTGTTTAAATCAGTTTTGAGGGTGGGAATGGAGCCCGAAACTCCACGACGACACTTATTGTACCGCCAAAACTTTTTGGAACCAGAAGTCATGTCAGACTGAAGCGAATTGAGAAATTGTTGAAACGATTTGTGTTTAATTTCAGAATATTCAGAAAAGGATTTTTTGTATGCCAGTAAATGACTGTGGGAAAGTTTTCGTTTTGAGAACAATGCCCTCAGCCTCCTTTTGTGCACCATCATTTCTTTACTAACCCAGGGGCATTTTGTGGAGTTCGAAATATTGACTGACCTTGTGGGTACAAATTTATACACCGCTTCTGCAGCAATGTCGACAAAGAGATCCCACATTTTGTTTACATCAGAACAGCCACTCCTGAAAACAGCCTCAAAGTCACTGAATTTGGACTGCAGAAAGTTAGAGAGACCCTCCAAGTTTGCTCTATTGAAAAGGTAAATTTTGCGGCGTCGGAAAATGGTCGTTGGTTTTCTCAAAGCTAGGTCTACCAAAACAATACCATGGTCAGATAATCCCCCTTCCACAGTACAGCTTGTGACGAAATCCTTGGGGCGAGCTAGAGTGACATCCAAAATATTATCACCACGAGTACCTGATGGAGTAAATTGGGAGAGACCAAACTCTTGGGCAAGTTCAAGGGCTTTGGAATTCAAATCCACCCCATAGGCAGGATTACTGGCTATTGAATTAAGTTTCCAAAGAACATCAGGAAGATTCATATCACCCAAAATGAGAAGTCGCTGATCGCATTTTTCTTGCAGTTTGAAACCAGACAAACAATTATAAATCGAATGAAAAAACCCTGGATCAATTCCAGGTGGCCTATAAAGTACTAGGACAAAAAAGAAGAAAGTGGCCGGTTTCGATACACCAACTTTGCAAAGTAAAAACTCATACGTTGCGTCGCAGTGTAACAAACTGCTACAAAAGGTCTTTTCAACACACAAAAAGATGCCCCCACCACGCTTACCCTGTCTATCGCGTCGAAAAACTGTATAATTTGATGGAAAAAACTCATGGTCACTCAGGTCTGGGGAAAGCCACGATTCTGTTCCAACAATCAGAGAGGGCTGATGAAGCTCGATGAGGGATTCAAATTTTAAAACCTTATTTTTCAAGCTTCTGAGGTTACACATGAGGACTTTGCAAGTGTTATTGGGTTTAGAGAGGTTGGCAGGACAGTGTGGTCTAGAAGTAGAAGCATGCACCTCATATTCAGACAAAGGATTAGCCCCTTTTTTCTGTGCTCCACAGTTGTGGGACATTCTCCTGGGCGTAGCCCATGTGCGCTTTCTGTCAGGTTGAGAGTTCATTGTAGTAAGTATTATAACAAGAAAATGGAATTATCCCGGAAAACCAATGCTCAGTGCGAGGTGACCCATGGTTAAAATCATTTACGCTAAAAAAGGCATCAAGGAATAATTATTACGAGAGTTACTTAAATGGCCATAGTTCATCAGAGAGAAAAAATCGCTGAAAAGCCAAGACAGATGAAACGATCCTTCTTTGGACAAGTGAACACCATCGCGGCTTAACCAGCTAGATCGCATGACAAAATTCATGTCACCAAACCCAATGTTATTGAAACGGCAGAAATCGAATAATTGAGAGTTCAAGTGGAAGATGAGCTGAGATGGTATATCTGAACGGACAAGAACAGCCGCGAAGGCAATTTTCACACACGGCCTGAAGCACCGGATAGTTTCCACAAGAAATTGAAATTCACGCATAAATGACGGCTGATTTTGACCCTTACCAAGATTGTTTGTCCCTCCATTGAAGATAACATGACGAACAGCTGGCGTCAGGATCCTCGAATCAAGGAGGAATTTCGCAAGATCCAGTAACGATGCACCAGGAAGACATAATGTCCGCATGATTTAAAGTCCAGCTTCTCATAAGTGTACTTTATCAGTGAATCACCGAGAACGATGGTGCTGGCGTTTTGCTGACCGTTTTCTAATGTACTCGTACATTAGAAAGAATTTAGTTTGGCTATCAGGGGCCATGAAATTTCAACGGCGTTTCACGTATATAGTTTAACGCGACACACTGATGTGAAGTTATTTTGCGACTCATCATGCCATGGCTTTTGAATGGCGCCTGAATAGAGAATTAATTCTCATTTTTTACTATCTATAATTTTAGTGGGGAGTGAGGGAAACACGTGTTGGAAACATTATCAAATCGTTTTTGTCAATGGCAACAATTATTGACATCTCTTGCGCGGAGAATGCAAAGGCCTCTTGGAATGACCCATGACCCAGAGACGCTCCGCAAAAACGCTTCGAATCTGGGAGAAATTCCAAAGGTCAGGCAAAAACAGAAATATCAACAGGGCCCGCCGTTGCATGAGTTTGATGCCCTGCGCGCAGATGCCATGCTTTGCAACGAATGTTTTCAGTGATTCAAAATGGCTTTTACAGTGGAATGAACTCCTGCGTTCGAAGCGTTTTAGCGGAAAATGTCGTATCTCAACACTGCAGGAAGTCATCAATGGCGACTCATGCATTCAAGCTACTCATGCATTCAAGCTATGGAACTTCAAATAGCGGAACTTCATATATAATTTCGCCATCATTTTTTTCCAGGACAATTTGCGAGTTCTGGCGCTCTCCGTGCATTGTGTTGCTCTGTCGTTGCTTCCATACCAGGGCGTCTGCACTTCCCAACTGACTGTGTAATTGACTTCAAAATGGCTGACTGCAAATTGGCTGAAGCAGATAGCGAATTTCTCAATTCCAAACAAAACGCCAGAATTTCGACCAATCAGGTGCTTAGCCAAATTAAAACGCGAACGATATCTAAAGCTAATCTAACCACACCTAACCTTACCTAACCTGACCTAATCTAACTTAACCTTTCCTCTTCCTGGTGTCAACAACTGCCACTGGTGTCAAAAACACTTCCATATATAAAAAAAAATCCAAAAATTTTTTAACGCAGGATTTGAACCACGACCACGGCGACCATTTGCAGCCGACTCTCTTGACCACTCGGCCACAGAGGCTGCGGCCGGAAATCGCATTTCGATTTAGGTCGCATCCGATTGGTCGAAATTCTGGCCATTTGTTTGGAGTTTAGAAATTGCAAGCAGATATTCAATAATTTTATTTTTTTTGTGTTTTCGCAGGCTTTGGATTCCACTGAAAAGTTCAACTGCGTGACCGAGTTCATTGAGGAGGCCGAGCAATGGGCGAAGGAGCTAGATTCCTTAAAGGAACCGAAAGGTCCACTCCACGGTTTACCCGTGAGCATCAAGGAGAACTTCGACGTGAAAAACTACGACACGACTTATGGAATGACAAAACATCTGAACAATCCGGCCACAGAGGACGCTGGATTGGTGACACTGTTGAAGGCTCTCGGGGCTGTGCCTTTTTGTAAAACGAATGTTCCACAAACTCTTTTCAGGTTGGTTCGTGATCCTGATAGATATCTTTTCAGAACAGAGCAAAAACTTGCTCTATTCGTCCAGATTTATTTAACTTAACTACCTATATAGTACTCGTATTGGAAAATTACAGTTACTCGCAGCTGCAGCGATTGTTTGTGTTTGCACCGTGTTCGAATGGTGGCTGGCAAAGGCATTTTTGGTTTGAGAACGACCAGGTGCGGATAATAGGGGCGCTTCGAAACAAATTTCGTCTTCCCTCGTCTTACGCCTTTCGTATCCGTCGTACACTTTTCACCCTTGTTTGTCGTGAGGTCGCCAACCAGCACAAGGGCTTCTCCAGCCTAGATATTGTTGTAATGGTGTACGGTGATCACAGTGCTACTTTTTAATTATCAGTTGTTATCTGTCACCATCCTCATCCCTAAATGCATTTCTGTAATCATGAACGACCAAATATCTGCTTTCAATAATCAGCATTCCGACCTGTTGCAAGGGGAAATGCTCTGGAATAGGCACCGTGTTAAACATGTCAAACGCCACAATCGAGCTCCGTGCAAAGACATTGTCTCCGTCAAGGGTCGTTGTCCACAGCAGGATACAAAATTTGCTGTTTTGTGACTTTTAACGTTTGTGGCTCTGTTCACGGGTGATAGCATTTAAATCGAAGATGCATGTGCATTTTAAAGTGTTGACAACCGTGATTGGAGCCAGCAAGCGTTTTCAGACCACAAATGAGAATGGGACGACAAATTTAAATTTTCGCCATGGCAAAAGACTTCTGGGATGTCCTGCATGTTTAAGGATTTTGAAAATCTGGCATGGTATTTTGAAATTTGCATCGTTGAAATTCGCTGGAAAATGGAAAATCAAGTCGGTTGTATATTTTGGGAAGTATAATAACATGTTCAGGAGTGTGAATCCGGAACTGATTTGGTACGCAATCCTTATTCTTTGCGTTTGTTTTCCAAAAATGTACCTATCACCATTGTATCATCCTTAACCTTGAAAGGAGTGAATGCTGCATTCTTCAAGGAGTGAACCCATCCCTTGAAGGGAGTGGACCAACATTGCCTTGAACCATCTCAGGAAAAAAAACAAATAGATTTATATGTTTGCTTCTTGAGAGGCGACGCAACTGTCTCGTTTCAGAGCCTCAAAAACCGACGCTATTGACTTGACTACCTTGTGCTCTCTATAATGAGATCGAGCTACTCACTTTCACCAATAGAAAATTCATCAACAATTCCCCAGGACTTGTAAAAAATACTGACTGGGCACAATGCAGACAAATGCAAAAATGATGAAAATTGATTCTATTTTACCCCTCACGCGTTTTAGCTACGGCTGTAGTAACCCGATTTACGGATCCACTACGAATCCTCACAACAAAGAGAGGGGACCCGGAGGCTCCTCAGGCGGAGAGTAAGTCTAAAATGTTTGCTGTATTTTGGACAACCTCACTTCTTTTGAACGTTATTCGCAGAAGTTCTAATTTTACGCTTTCGAATACACTGTTCGCTGGAAGTCTTCGGACATAAGAAAAGTTCCAGTGCCAGAGTTAACCAGTACCAGAAGTTATTATTCGATTGTTCCGTTTGTGGCGTCATACGGAAAAATCGTTTTACTCGTTTACTTCCGGTACCTAAATGGCACAAAACAAATTCCGGGATGGGGCGACCAATTCCGGATCCGTACAACGAACAAACGATGATGGTTGAAAATTGCAGTTTGGATGGTTTTTTCAATGTGATGGAGCCAAATGGACGTAACGTTGGGTGCCATCACGAAAAATCACAAAAACATGCGGCCGAGTGAAATACAAATTCCTGAATGTGGCGAAATAAATCCGTGCTGACAAGGTACTGACATCAAATTTCTGAATGTGGCATACAAATACAGAGCCATTCTAAATACGCGGGCCATAGGAGATTGTTTTCAGACATTGGAAGCAAGGGGCAAAGTCATTCGCCATTTAGCATGTACCGCAAAACACATTGCACGAATGATTGCATTTAACGGCGCTTGCGAGATGGGGGATTGCATTGCCCCGTGCTTTCAAAAGTCTGACAACAAACTCCTATGGCCCGCGTATTTAGAATGGCTCCGTACATATGTGCTGACAACATACTTCTTACCGACCATGGTTGCAAGTGCAATTTGGACTAGGTTATCTTGTGGCAGTGGAGCCAACTTGACGTCACGTAGGCTCCACTATAGGGAAAATTTTTCATTACTTCACGTATATGGCGGTGGCATGAAAACTTAGGGATGTCGTGTTCACATCAATTCTAACGACGTGCCTGTACTATATCGTGTGCAAAAGTACACGAAACTGCAAGGCATACAGTGGACAACTTGACACACATTGGGGTAATGTGTTCATTCGCGAGATGATGCATTTGATCGAGAATTGACAAGATATGGCATTCGTCGAAATCGTTGCATGTTGAAAAGAAACCTTAACTTTTGCATTTCCCTAAATTAAAATCTCTTGTCGTTTGTCTTTTCACAATTCCTCCACGCAGGTCATGTCTCATCAGCAGCGGTGGCTCTCTGGTCGGTCTTGGAAATGATATTGGCGGAAGTGTGAGAATTCCAGCTGCATTTTGCGGAATTTGCTCCCTAAAGCCGACATCATACAGAATGACGTATGTTGATCTTGAAGCAACCTAGACTAAACAGAGAAAGCAAAGTTGGCCCATGTCAGAAGTTGGGTGAAAACATTTATCGGAAATTTCTGGGCAAACAGGCCAAAATGTTGAAAGACTTGTTCCACTGTCAAAAAGATTAACTTTTAATGCCAACCTGTACATTTTTTAAGATTTTCATCCACTTTAATCTTGGACCAGGAAGACCTTAACTGTTGTTTACTTTCATCAAGAATCCTCAGACTTTAAACCATGCACCCAACAATTTCTTTCAAAACATTTTGATTTGCTTCGACTTGGCTTTGATGAACAAAGGCTTTTTATTGATTTGGCTTTTTTTGAATTGAATTGAATACTTTATTTCTTTAAGAGGCATACACCTCATATCAGAATCAATGAACACTGAAAAACAATGAAATACATAAAATTAAAGAACGCTCAATGGTCAGATTAAAACCATCAAAGATGCAGAATGAATTTAAATCCAAGAGCAAAACAATTTTATGAGACTGTTGAAAAAGTTCAAATCAACTTATTTTAGTACCTAATAGTTTATGTCATCAGGGCAGCGCTGACAAGCGTCTTTGCAGAATAGGAATGCTTAGAGGCTGTCAAAAGACACTCCAAGGGAGGAGATTCCAGTCACGCACTGTCCTCGTTATGAAGGAATATTTCCCACCCTCACGCCGGAAGCGAGGAGGATTTATTTTATATAGTTATGGTCATGACATGAATAGTAGGTTGGGAGGTCAACATAATTTACTTTGATTTGATTTACTGGTTTTGATTTACTGGTTTGATTTACTTTGGCTTTGATTTGGTACAGGAGATTTGGTACAGACGATTTGGTTCATCGCGCCATCTTTATATAAATTCTGAATCAGTCCGATGTGCATCTAAAATCGATTCAATTATTTTTCTGGGAATTCCTTCAATTCCTCTATCACAGTCACAGCCATGAACAGCCACCACTTTTAACTTCGATTTTGCGTCCGCTAACACATGCAGCACTGCGGAAGGTCTTGTCCTGTGCACGAATTGTATACAGAAGACAATGATGTTTTTATGAGAAATGTTGGTTTTTGTAATCGGTCTCACTCACTGCTCGCTTTGTTTTTGGTGACTACAGGAAAAGGAGCAGTGTTTCTGCTCTTCTTGCCAAGCTCGGGTGGGGGCTTTTAGCTGACCGCAGAAAGATTGAGCGCATTTTATGTTTTTTCAGAGTTCTTTGCGAATCTGGAGGATGGAAAGAGCTTTCCAAGCACACTGTCTGTCCCACGTTCTTAGGGCGACAGGATCATGCTTTAAAAGTAAGGCCAATTTACTTCAAGAGGGATTTCGGCAAGGCGTCCTTCCTTGGGCAAGCTATTGGAAACTGGAATTCCCTCCCAGCCAAGATCCTAGAACCTCCAATATCAGTGCCTATTCTCAGACGCAGGCTTTCAGCGTTTTTGACGCGCTTACGATCCTCAAATGGGACGCCGTAGGTTACTTGCTATAACCATGCGGTGGCATATCTGTTACTGATTCCGTGTTTGTTCAATAATTATTTTTTCCAACGTTGCTGATTTTTGCATTCTGTCGAACTTGCATACCATTTTTTAATCAAATAAAAAAAAGGAGAAGAGCTGTTGGGGTGTTTTTTGAGATGAAGATAAAGAAAGGTTGAAAAATCCCAAGAACACCACTAAAGGTCTGAAACCAAACTAAGGGTCCGAATAGTGTATGTTTTCTTGTGGTCACCTCATGCTGACAGATCAGTCCCGACTTTAAAGAAAATTCAAGAACATTGATTTCTTCCGGTAAACTGACCCTATAATTTTCATGAAAATGATGACATTACATATTATGGGAAATGCACTGAATAATGACAGACATGTTATGAATGACACACTTTGCTCTCGGAACTCATTTGACACGCACTTGTGATGAAACTGTCCAGCACACACACGCACACATGACTTGATCAGGACGAAGAACTGTTTTTGCGTTACGCTGAACTCCCCATGACCCACAGATTTGATTACCCACAGTTTAGGTTCCCCCACCCCATATTGTTGTGACTGATAACCTTTATGAAACTTAACTTTTGATTGATGGAATGAGTAGACTGCAAAGATCCAGCCGATTAGTCAGTCATGAACATTGATCGATTCTGGAATTGGTTTTCTATTTCCCCATGATTTCTCTCTCTCTCCCTCGGACTCTATACAGAGATGATGAAGACTTGATTGATGGATCACATTGAACAAAGATTGAGATGATGAAGTTGAAAAATGAACATTGAAAATACTGAATTCGGCAATCACACCATCATGCACACAAAAATGAACGAGGATGAGGCAAGCGAAGATGAACGACCAGCACCGGACGATGACCAAATTGAAAAAGCAAGTCGAATTTGCCGTTGCCGGGCTTCACAGCTCCGATCGAGCAGCCAGCCGTTATCAAAACCTCACCTCGATTTCCAGCAGCCAATGAAAAGGCGCCACTGCCTGCGCATCAGAACTCACTTTTTACTGTGTTCTGCGCAGCCTGACAACTCAGGGGTTTTCAAAGAAATATCTGATCACAATAAAATTGCGACAGATATTACAATTTGTACCTTGATGTAACCGTTTTTTGTATGATAAGGGGAAATTCCCCCTGAAATACAGAATTATTCAATTCAATTCAATTAGGCCTATTACAATGTTCATATGATTCATGATTGATGCACGGAACATTGATCTCACGACTTCTGGAGTGTTATTTTTCTTGGCACGAACACAAACCTCGGCTCCCATCACATGCCGTCGCAATCTTATACGAATAACTCGCAAATGAATACCAAGAATTGGAAAGAATATGACGGATACCACTTTTAACTTAATTTTTTTACATTTTTTATTTTTAACAGGCCTCATGGAATGAAGGGTCCCGTTGATGCCGTTCCAGGGCGTACGTCTTATTTTCCATTTGGTTCTCGGGTATTATTATTATAGATTTCCCATTAATGTTTATAATTACCAATTTACCATCTCATATTCGCATTGGCTTAAGCTGTTACCGGTTTTTTTCTTCTGAATATTGAAATGCCTTGAGCAAGAGGAGCCCATTTAATAGGCTCAGGCAAATGTATATCGCAGTCAGACCTATCTAACAGTGTCCAAAGAAAATGGAGAGCATATTCGGTTCCAAAATATTCTGCACCTGTTCGATTTTATTATCTTCGGACATGCGGTTTTCTTTGATTTATCCTCACGAAAAGAGTGACTCGTCACAGGATATAGTCATGATGTAAGCGAAAGCAATGAAACTTTTTCCTCCCTTTTCCACATATGGCGGTGATTCCTGCAAAACGCTGACAGGTGCTTATGCAATGCAAAAGACTGTATAGGCTTACTCAAAATGCTCGGCAGTTTTAACCAGTTCCGTTGCAAAGTGTCTGCTTCCGGCAACAAAGAAATTCACTCAAATGAGGTTGATCCCTATATCCTATACGTACCTATATGTCCAAGAGCTACCTATATGGATATAGGATCCCTATATAGGTACGTGTAGCTGTACTTAGGGGTATAAAACCAATTGAATTGAATTGTTTATTTTGGGGCCAACTTCTGACCAAATTGAGTACAAAAAATTTATGTCAACTTCAAGATTCAAGAAAGTAACAACACAAACATTTCAAAAGATTCATCAAAAAGATTTAGCGAGACGGTGATGAAAGATAGGGACACCGAGGGGAAGATTGAAAGTGGACTCAGGCAACTGGTTGCACTCAGTTGCTGTCCTGGCCATGAAAAATATTTCCCCACATCCCTTTTTAAACTCAACAGCTTTATTTTCTATGGATGATCATTGCGGGAATAATTGGGCTGTTCTACATAGTTCAAAAACTCACCCCATCCTCCAACGTTCGACACAACAAGCAGCAAAGCAATCTACCTGGCAATTTTTCTTCGGAAGGCCAGGGGTTTCCAACCGAGGGAAAGCATCATTTCAGAAACACTGCTCGTGCGCTTGTAGTCAGCCATAACAAAATGCACGGCGCGGCGCTGGACAGACTCCAAAATGCTACAGTTGGTTGCGAGAAAAGGATCCCAAGCAGAAGATGCATACTCCATTATTGGGAGAACAAGACTTTTACATGCAAGTTCTCGAATTTTTGCAGGGCATTTCCTAAAGTTCGGTTTTATGAAATAAAGGGCGGAATTAGCCTTTGCTTCAGTGCGAGCAAGGTGATGCTGCCAATTTAGTTTACTCTCAAGAACAACACCAAAAGGCAAGTTATCTCGGAGCATTTTGCCAACGGAAAGCCACAAAGAGAATATTTGACATCTATTTGAGACTTCTTGGTAGCAAATGAGATAGTATTACATTTTTGAACGCTGATTTCCATGCCCGTAGAAGTGCACCACGTGGAGATAGCATCTAAGTCAGCTTGCAATGCCGCAGGCAAGTCAGGTAAAGAGTCAACTTTAGTGGACAGTCATCTGCGAAAAAACGAATTTTGCAATTTATAAAACTGGGTAATTCATTAATAAAAAATTATAAATAACAACGGCCCTAGGATGCTGCCTTGAGGAACTCCAGAAGTTACTGGTACAGGGTCAGACAATTGTCCGTCCACCCGGACCAACTGCACCCTGTTTGAAAGATAGCCACGCACCCAATTGACAATACAAGGATCAATTTTCAGACTGGCCAGTTTAAAAATGAGCAACGTATGGTCCACTTTGTCAAATGCCTTGGCCAAATCAATAGCAACTGCGTCAATTTGAGAGCCAGAGTCCAATGCTAACGAGACTTCCTGGAAAGGCCAATTGAATGGCTAAGCGTTTTGAAAAGCTCGGTGCATTACCAAGTTTTAGAGGGTGCATTACCAAGTTTTAGAGGGTGCATTACCAAGTTTTGGTGTCTGAGATCGTATCTTCTCCGATCACATGCCAATTTTTTTTCGAACGAGTTGAGTTTTGTGGGTTGATTAATTTGCAATCAATGGCAACATGCGCCGCGAAACGTGACATTCGCGTGGTGTGAAACTGCAAAAACCCTGTTGAAATTGGATGCCTTCTGTATCAGCTATGATGACCTTTGAAGTTTCTCCTGAGCTCGAAGAATTTTGGCGGACCATGAACAAAAATTCCCGACCGCTTTAACGAACTTTGCTCATGTTACTTTTCGATATGTTTAAAAGAGAGGCAGGTTTTATTCTGGAAAATTCTTTCGAAACTTTTTTTTTTCAGTACTCCCAACAGGCGGGTTTCTAGCTCGTGATGTTGCAACATTGGTTCTAATGTACAGAGCTCTTTGGAGCATCCAAATGTCACTCCACGAACAAATTGACCCAACAACACCTCCAGTTCCTTGGAACGAGCAGGTAAGCATCGCTCTACGATACATTATAGTTCGTATGACCTGTACGCATAATTTCTAAGCAGTAATCGACTCTTTCTACAGTACGCACGTAGCTCTTTCTAATACATTTTCTATGCATGTTGGCTTGAACATAGGAAAAATCCAAGGGATAAAAGGGAAATGTCACGTGGAAAAAATCCATGGCACATGGAAAAATGGAATGTGGGAAAAATCCCATCAGGTGCGTGTGTGCGAGAACAGAGTAAAAAATGTTGATGACTGGAAACCATCAGATGAAAACGCCAAACTTCTGATGAAAGGACAAAATTCTGGACTTGAGAAGTTGCCAAAATTTTACCCTTTGATGGTCGTTTGATTAACCTACTTTGATCCGTCATTGAAAAGCTGTTCAAGCATGATTAACACTAGTTTCTACTCTGTTCCCATTCCTGCATTGTCCCACTTTAATTTGGTGACCCAACTAAAAATGAGGTAAAGGACAACAGCAGTGACTTTTGTTTCAGGAGCGTCATTTCAGGGTTTCGCTGGAGGGGCATTTTCATTGGTCAAGGATCTGAGCATTGCCCAGTTTGGGCGTCTGGTCTGACGAGTGGCGGAGAGCGGAGACCCCGCTCCCAGACTGGTGTGTACTCCAGCGGGGTTCCAAGGTCGAGAGTCTGTGGTGGGGGTCTGAGGGCAGACCCCCTATTGAAGAAGCTTCGAAATTCAGGTTAATTTTGTGGCAATGTTCGTGGTCTGGAGGTCAAATTATATACCCATAAAAGCGAACCAAAAGCAGGTGTATGGGGGGGGCAAGCGTACTGCAGGCAGTGCGATTCCTCGCCATGCAGGGTGATTTGTCGTTTGTCGCCCCACGGAAATGTCGCCGCTGTTTTGGTTTTGCTGCAACTTGCATCATTTAAATTCGAAGCGCTTTCCCAGCTTTAAATTTGTCTAGCAGCACTTTATTTGCCCCCCAGTCTCCCTTCTGAGGACCAGATCCTTGTTGATTTGTTTGATTCTGTCAGAAATCATTTTTCTTTAGGTCATAAGATTATGCTTTGCGGTGACACAAATTCCCCAAATTATTTTGCTTCAGCCTTAAACCAAAATTCTACCATTTCTGCGCCAATGCCCTTTAACAGCAATGACAGATGCATTGAGGACATAATTAGCACTTTCAGTTTTCAGCAATTAGTGAAGGAGCCGACGCGAATCACTCCCACTTCGAGCACACTTTTGGACGTGGCCATGATTAATTTTGATTAGCCAGGCCACAATGTTGATGTAGTCCCTGGCATTTCTGACCATGAAATAGTTCTTCTCTCCCTTTCGCTGCCACATTCTCGAAACCCCAAAAAAGTTGTCAAAAGTTTCATCAACTACTCTGCTGTTGACTGGGTCAAGCTAAATCAAACATTGTTAACAAATCCACTGTTCCATTCGAAGCTGATCCTAAGTCGCTCCGTTAGTGAAAATTGGCATACAATTAAAAGCACTCTCCTGGCAATCAAAAATTCCCTTCCCACCAAAAAGGTTAAAATTAGCCCCAAATATCCTTGGGTCAACTTTAAGTTGAACAAGCTTTTTCAAAAGAAGAGAAGTGCCCACTCGAAAGTCAAGCGCAGGGGCTTGCAATCGGACCGTGATGCTTATGCTAATCTCCGAACCCAATGTGCGGATTTAAATTCGAAATTGTTTTATTCTTTTATAAATAACTCCCTTGAAGGCCAGCATTGCCGCAAGTTCTGGAAATACATTAGGTCCGTGAAGGGTGGCAGTGCTATCCCACCGCTAATCTCTTCTAATGGAGATTTGGTTTTAGACCCCCATGGAATTGTAACCATTTTAAATAATTATTTCTCTGCAGTGTTTTCTCCTCGTTGTCCCATTGATCTCCAATTTTCCGACGACAGCATTGAAAATTCTTGTGCGCCTTGGACCATCCCCTCTGTTGAAATCCCGGGTGTGAAAAAGCTTTTGATGAAAATAAACCCCAAAAAAGCCATGGGGCCGGATGGGTTGCCTATGTTAAGAGAGCTGGCTCCGTCATTGAGCGTGGCTCTCGCACCCTTATTTTCACAAATTTTGCATCTGGGGAAATGCCTGCGGACTGGAAACGAGCTCTTGTGATTCCCATTAAAAAGAAAGACATGCCTGCAAATCGTCCCGATAGTTATCGCCCCATTTCTCTGACATGTATTTTTTCCAAGATCTTCGAGCAGATCCTTGCAGTTTCAATTCGCAAATTCCTGCACAACAAGAACATCCTTCATCCAAATCAATTCGGCTTCCGGGCGAAAATGTCATGCGAAACGCAAATTCTCCTCTTGGTTGATGAAATTGCTAGGAACATGGACAGGGGGCTGAGCACACACGCCATATTTCTGGATTTCCAAAAAGCGTTTGATTTGGTTCCACATGGTCAACTCTTAAACAAGATGAAGTTAATAGGGTTTCCTCCATTTATCCTGAAGTTGACAGCTGCTTTTTTAACTGATCGAACTCAAATGGTGTCAGCCCTTGCGGCTACATCTGATGAATCTCCCGTCACTTCTGGGGTCCCCCAGGGGAGTGTGATTGGCCCACTTTTGTTTCTAATATACATTAACGACATAGCTGAAAACTTAAATTCTAGTATTCGATTATTTGCGGACGATGTCGTTATTTTCAGGGTCGTGAAATCCCCTGACGACACCTCGATCCTGCAGTCTGACCTCAACCAGGTTTCAGTGTGGTGTGACGCCTGGGGAATGCGCATTAACCCCGCAAAAACTAAAGCCATGGAATTTTGCAACCGCTCAGCGACTCCTCGGAGAGAACTAACATATGTCATAAAGGACCAGGCCATCGAAAATGTCAAGGTTTTCAAATATCTTGGTGTGTTTATATCTCATGACCTAACCTGGAAATATCACATTAACTTTACCTGTATGAAAGCAAATCGCACTCTCTCTTTTGTTGGGAGAAGCATGCGTTACTCTTCCCAAGAGGCTAAGTTAAAAGCTTATTTGTCCCTTGTCCTACCAATCGTTGAATATGCTGGGGCTGTTTGGGATCCTTCGAGTCAGGAGCTGATCTCCAAACTTCAGATGGTACAGCGTAGAGCGGCTCGTATTATAACAGGTCGCTTTTCCCGTGACGTTAGCGTAACCAAACTTTTACAACAACTAAATCTTGATCCGCTGTCAAGCAGGCGGAGGGTGCATAGATTAAACCTATTCTGCGACATTATCACTCACTCCACGAATTTTAGTTTGCCGAACTGTTATTCCATCAAGCCCAACCAACGCAGAACAGATAATGGTTATGGTATTTCCGCTCCAATTTCTAAAACTAATGTGGCTTTCAATTCCTATTTTCCGAAAACTATCAGAGAATGGAATGGTCTTCCTTCCAGTTCATCGTACATTTGCCGCGCACGCAAGTCCCTAGGCGTCACAACCCACCCATGACCTTTCGTTTCGTATGATTGATCAGTTTGTTGCATTTGATGATGGTTTTTCTTTCTGAATTTTTCTCAGGCAATTGACGTTTGTGTACTCGTAGATAAGTTTTCCTTTCCCTGCATTGAGCTTGTGTTTGTCCTTCCTGTCGCCATTTCATTTGCGGCAGTATTTGTCTTTAATAATAAAAAATAATAAATAATAAAAAGATGACCAAGATGAAGGTTTGGCCTGGTTTCATGTCGAACCCTGGCTCCAGGATCTTGGACCTGAAGAAGCAGAACAAGTTCCTTCTGCAAATGAAATATGAAACGCAACATCCGGCAAGAAACTTTCGGAAATGTTTGCAGGCGATCCCATGCAGAACTTGTGTCCGAGTCTAGTGTGAACTAACTGTGAACATGCATGACACGGCCGAACAAAAAGGGGTCAGTGCCGCTTCAGTATACTGTCTGACCAGTAGGTCTTAACAAAATGGCCAGGGCGCCATTTTGAATGCATGGACTCGTGCGTTGAAAAAAAGCATGATATTTCTGAAATGCTTTACGCGCTGTCGCAAACTCAATTGTTTTTTGATTGGCCTCCGAGAAAAACGGAGCTATTGCAATTTCCCCCGTGAGCGAAGACGTATTCTGTAACGGAAAATTTAATCGCAGCAGCAATGTCGGATAAGTTACGGTCGGTGTCATTTTACTGGTTAAGTTCCTTAGTTAGTTTCCTGCAGTGTTTTTCCCTTGCAGCGTTTTTCTTACAGCGTTTTTCTTACATGGTAAGAAAAACGCTGTAAGAAAAACGCTAGGAAAAAAAACACTACAGGAAGCGTATAACCTTTCCAGTAAAATGACCCGAACGAAACTGAGCCAAAATTGCCGCGTGATTGAATTCACCGTTACACTATACTCAGACATTCAAAATACGCGGGCCATAGGAGATTTTTGTCAGACTTTTGAAGCACGGGGCAATGTTATTCCACATCTAGTCAGCGCTGTTAAATACATTCCTTCATGTAATGTGTTTTGCGGCGCATGCGAAATGGGGAATTACATTGCGCCGTGCTTTCAAAAGTCTGAAAAACTCGCCTATGGCCCGGGTATTCGGAATGGCTCCGTACATAGGGGCCTACACCTGCGATTTTTAATTTCTGGGACACGGAATTGATTTGTCCGATTTTTCAAAATTATTGTCGGTTTTCGACAGCTCTTCAGCCGCAAGTCAAAGTACCGTATTGGATACTTCAAAAGTCTGTCCTGTTTCGAGGCTCCACCACCATGCCAAAGGGCCGTCCTCGAGGCCGTATCAGCACTGAAATCCAAGGGTCACGAATTGGTCGAAGTGGATGACCTGATACCGGATGGTGGAAGATCATCATTCCATCTTCACCTGCAGCTTGCATCTTTCACTTACAATCAGTTTCGCAAAGCTGTGTAAGTCTCCGTAACGCATGGAAAAGAATCGTCGTCAGTTAGTA
>JASGXE010006211.1:0-23036 GCA_030068105.1 Sinentomon sp. SZTP_YWyxl
GAAAAACAAACCTTAAATCTTCTGAAAGTACACGGCGATCCAGAAAACCAGCCAACTGAAATTTCCATCTAACGTCCCACCATTTCGAGCTCAAAATATCGCATTTCCTGAAGTGCTTTTCGTGCAAAATTTTGACAGATTTGTTCTTCATGCCGAATGAATAAGCCTCAAATCAAACTACCAGAAAACTGCTCTTTCATCAGAACATTTATCGAATTTGCTTATGGCCCGGTAAAAAAAGCGGACTATGGACAAGAAAAGTTCGGGTCCACACAAAGTTCACACGGTCCCCAAGTGTTTATTCATCCTGTATCTTTGCCAGTGGTTCCGCTCAGCGCTTCCTTGATATTTTCAGATGAGCCCAGTCGGGCCTCGGGCCGTTCTGCTCCTGTGAACATGGCCTTTGTGGCATCGTGCCGGTCGAACCGCACCGACATACCACGCCACGCTATTCTCATGCTCAACTCAAGTGATGGGGCCAATCACTCAAATTTAATTGAAATGAATGCCGGTGCATGTTTCGAGAAGAAGAAGATCTCAAAAGGATGATACTCAACACCAAAACAGGCCAGAAAGCCGTTTAAGACCTGTCACGAACTGCAAGTCGGGTTGCAAGACAGTGGAACACGCATCTCTCTGCGGGACAAAGTCAAAATCGCCGAAGCTGAAAAACTGTCAAACCAGTTTTGCCCTACTTTTTATCAGTTAAAGTTGCGTTCCGCGATCTGTAAGTTAGGTCGATTTTGGGTAATCTTCGTTTTTTGAAAGAACAAACCCGCTCACCGCATAAAGGTCGCAATTCGTTCTGCCTTTACTCAACACCGCAAGTTCCAAACTCAAATGATAATGAATTCTTTTTTCTTGTCACAATACTGCTACGAACTTAGGTGGCAGCAGACCTGAAACAAAGTTCTGAGTCAAAACAGTAAAAAAACAATGTCATGTCAATGAAAAGTTAAAAACGATAGGTCAAAAACCGATTTACTGAAAATGATTGAAGATTGGGAGGAGGAATGAAAGATGTATTACATAGGTGTGACGTCAAGGGATGCAGACTTTCTCCGTATGATGGGTGATGAAGCAGGCAGTGCATTCCAATCGCGTACCGAGGGTACGATGGAAAAAGGAATTGAATGAATTGAATTTTTCTATTTTCAGATAAATTTTGGGGAAACCTTGCCATGGTTTCACAACCTTGCTGAGACAAATCACAGAAGGCCATATTACATTCTGCGGCCAGCATCCCGCGAAGCCAAGTTACTTGCCTACAAAACGTTTGTTCTACCCCTTCTTGAGTATGCATGCGCTGCAAAGACAAAAAAGACATTTTCACTGCCAACAATTTTGCAAACCAAATTGAGCAACATTCGAATTTGGTTTTTCATTCGATAGTTTGTGTCAAGTCCGCCAATTCCAGGGTCTGGGGCAACGTCCCAAACGGAGTTCCGGACGTTGAGCCTAGCACAGAGCGTCTGGGGACAGAGTATCCAGAAGTTGAAGGAATATTTTGACCTAAAAATTCGGGATTCCATAAAAACTGGCCAAAAGATAATATTTTCCCAGAGAAACGGGTCGTCCCCGCACACTGCATCCGCCATTGCTTAAAGCGAGATTTTCACTAAAGGAATTGATTGAGTACACACAGATGGTGTCTGGGTCCCCTTTCCCGCGACTGCTCAGAAAAATGGGTCAGCAAATTATCCTCAATGATTTCCCCAGGCTATTTCGAGCGAGAATGCACCGAAATTTCTGTTGGGGAATTTGGAGAATTCCATTGGACCGGTGGTAAGTACATCATTTCTCATCAACACGGGTTTAACTTTTTTACGTTTTGGGAATGAGTTGCAAATTGCCACCGAGTGGGCGCAGATGTTTCCACCGCACTTTCATAAATTTTCGAATCTATCTGCATGTTGCATTCTGGAGGGAGAAACCACCCACAACGATTGATGACAATTTGTCACTCAAATTTTCGTGCAAAATGCCGCCAAAATCGTGGCAAATGCAAAGTTTGTGAAAATTACCACCTAATACAAGGAAATACAAAGAATTTCCGTTTTTAGGTTAGGCAAGGTTTTAGGTTTTATAGGGAATGTTTGGCTTGTGCTGTGGGCCTGGGATTTCAAGGCGCGCCTTAGAAGAATCAAGGCGCGTCTTGGTCGGTGATGTCTAACAGTTGCTGCTTAGCTTGAAGCTGCATCCAAGAAAAAAATTCTGAGCCGAAAACTTCAATTTATTTCGGCCCCAATTCAGTGACGAGGGTCAAATCGGTTTTGGAATGGAGCAGGCTTTTTTAACTCTGCGGATGCAACGATAAAAGCATTGTCATGAAGGTGAAGTCGTGAGAAAATGTCAATAATCCTCAATGCGGCCAGGGGTTTTTTGTACGTTTGTCCTTTAACCAGTGACCAACTTATTAACCTTTTCTTGCCTCCACAATTTACAATCCAAAATGCTTTTGAGCAAAAGAGTAAAAACTTATTAATTGATCCATCTGTTTGGGAACAAAAGTGAGCGGGAATGAGAGCACGACTCAACACCCAATCGCAAAAATTTGACCAACACTACCTAACTGACCCTGGCGGCTGGCATGTCACAGGAAGCAAAAAGGTCAAAGGTTACCAAAACAATTTCTTGTTTATAAGTCACCTCGATCTGTCCATTCTCTGACGTTGTTCGTTAAACACTCTTTTCAATTGCACTGACGCCACGAGTCGGGACAGCCCATAAATATTTTCGGTCAAGATATTTTGGTTGGTGGTGTGGGAAAAAAATCTGTGACTCGCTCAAAACAAAACAGCGCTAAAACATAAGAAAGTAGCCATGGAGACCTTGGTTTATGAGTCCACTGCGCATGCTGCTACCTTTTGCAATTAAAAAAAAACCATCATCATGTTGGGTGGACTAAAAACGTACTCGTCTTCAAGAACTGCACAACACCAGTTGAATAATTTTCTATGTCGAACTCCAATGCCACACAGAACCATCCACGATATTCGCCGGATATCACAGTGGACCTTAGCAAGTGAGCTCAGAGTGCTGCATGCTTTTGGATCACACTGTTGGTATCCACTGCGCAAATGTTTACAGGCCTGCATGACAAGTGGAAATTAATGTTTTGTTTCACATAAAGTTTGATTTCAATTTCAGGGGTCATGAATAATTATCATGTTTTGAGGTCATTCGGACAGCGATGAATTCAAAGAATGTGGAAGGAGAGAGAGAGGCAGGAAGCTTGTCTGTGTTGATGTTTGTTCATTGGCCACTCGAGTCGACGAACGCGGAGAATTTTGCTGACAACGCCCAAAAGAAAAATCGACAGAATATTTCCCTCATAGCAGCCACATTCGGGGTTCAAGCAACTTCCGGACGTGATTTCCGCTTCGTCGTTCCTTTTTTTATTAATTGAAGTAAATCAAGCCTTACCTAACCCTTTTCCCTCACTGCCTACAGGGCATGTTATCAACCTGTTGCTTGATGTCCACCAATTGTTTGTCGCAAACCTTACTTGCTCAACATGCGACTATAAGTCCCGGAAAACGTCCTGATATTTTTGCATCATCTGGTGGCGGAATTTATGTTCTCGTGCTTGTGTTTTCCCATTTGACTGTTGCCTCCGAAACATTTTTCTTTCTTTTTACTCTACGCAGTCGGTCGCAATTGAAGCGCTAGATTTCAAAAAAGCGTTCTATAGAGGTGTCAGATTTTGACCTTGGTTACAATGCAGAATCTTTTTTTCAGCAGCATAGAATTTTTGCAAAAATCTGAGCAGGCGCAATTTTTTACATGCACCTGTGAGTAATTTCGCCGCCACTATGCAGCAGGTGAAATATAGTTCAACGTGGGTCAACCGATAAATCGACCATACCGAAATGAAATTCGAAGACCTTGATCAAGTTCCCTAAAAGTTGGGTGACGTTTTCCAAACGAAATCAATGCATAGAAATAAGAGCCTCTGTCAGAGATCTAGGCCGGAAACAATATAACGTCATTACCGTCAGGTGCAATACCGGCATATACATTCTTAGTTGGAGTTTTCCGTTTAGAACACCTTTTTAACATGGCTTAGATGGGAATGTTCTTTTCGGAACATTTTTGGAACACGTATTATGTCCTTGAAACACCATTTTCCTGTCACAAATTTGGAACGCAGGAAAACAGTTTGGAGCACCATGCGTTCCAAATCACGTTTGCATTCCAAATTTGTGATATCGCATTCCAAGAACACACTACACGTTCCAAAAAGAACGCTTCCATCTTAGAGCGTGTTATAAAAGGTGTTCTAAACGGAAAACTCCAATTTGGAGTGCAGGACTACTTTGCGCCTCCAAAGATTCGCTAAATGTTGGCTTCGACTGCTCAAATTTTCCAGTGGCTAAATGGGCTTAACTCTCTATATACCAACTCTCCCCAAACCATTCTATACCTCTTGTAAACCCTTGCTCTCGACATAACCCTAAACAACTCTTGCTGCCTTGGTGCGACAAATTAAATTGTGACGTGGAGAAAATTTGACCCCCCTGACTCGCATTTTTCAGAGGCGGTGGGGCAGGAGATGATGTTTGAATCCTCGGAGTAAATTTTCCTAAACTTGAACTCCTCACGGTTGTTGGAGAAAATTTTGCCATGCAGTGCACGCGTTGATTAAGGGAACAGCCGTAAATAGAGCTTCGGCCAACTCACGTTGCATCGTAGGTATAGTGGCGGACGAATTAATGTGCATAGGTACTCATAGATACATATAAAATTGCGACGATTCAGATTTTAGTAAAAATCCATGCTGCATAAATTAAAGAACTTCTTCAACAACCGAGGTCAAAATCTGACACCTGTAGAAAGCCTTGCTGAAATCTGGCACTTTAATTTCTTATACCGACTACAGAAGAGCAAATAGAAAGAAAAAAAATCGGAGGCAACAGTTAAATAGGAAAAACACATGCATAAGTGCACAAATTCCGCCGCTACATTCAACGAAAGGAAAGGTGTGCGCCGGTAATCAGTGAGTTGAAAGTTGAACGAATCTGAGTCAGAGAACGCAACATCCGTTGCATCTGATCAAAGAAACTTTTGTTTTTCTGCAACAAAAATGAAACAAAAAAAAAGAGCTTGTTTGTTGCTCCAAATTCTGAAGGCAGACAGAAAACTGACAATGCATTCTTCTGAAATTAAAACCAACCGCATGGAGAATGAATTTAGGAGGCCATACACAATCCACCATCCGCCGCTACCTGCGCCAATGTTACGTTACGCCCGTTGCGTTTGAAAGCAACACCTTTGAGATCTCAAAATTGCCACCTGGCGCTGCAGTGGCATGAATATGCGCATGTGAGTATGCGGACCGTTGGCCCACTGGCAGCCTACTGTTTTTGTTTTGAAATTAAAACCAATCGAAGCATGAAATGAAGAGGAAGTCCGGTGCTAATGACCTAAAGGTGTCTGTCTTTCAGTGCCTTGGATGGCATCAGGAGAAGACATTCCGAAGTCCCTTGTGCACCAATTCAATGGAAGGTTGCGCAGGTTTATTTTTCAATGGAGTAACACGTCCAATTGTTGAAGCATTGCGAAAAGCACACAACCGGATGCATTGCGAAAAGCACACAACCGGTTCAATAAGATCCCTCGCACCAATGTTTTATCCATATACAGGGTGTTTCAAATAACCCGCGCAATCTGAAATTTTTCATGCAGCTCAACATTTCGACGGTCATTTTGAATGTCCCAACCTTCGACGTTTTTTTTTTAATTTTGTTTCGGACTCTTGGTTACCATCGGGGCAGCAAAGCCAAAGAGCCCCAATGGAGTCTCAGTGAATGCAATTGCATGCATGTCTGTGCATTCAGGAAATCACAGTGCATAGTGTGAAAACACAGTAAAAAATGATTAGATTTCTGCCTTGCCCCTTATGCGTATGCAACGCGGAAAATGTAAACCATGCATGTTGCATAGCAGATTGTTTCAGAGGGGCTAGAGGACATATTGTTTTAATTTCTACTGTGCCCCGACTGCGTATACAACAGGCAAATTTAATTTTCCGCGTTGCACATGGGGCACGTCATAATTAAATAATTTCTGACTGAATAAATTTCTGACTGTTAAATAATTTCTGCAAAGCCATGCATGCACTTTGTACGAACTGAAATACCATGAGGGCTTTATAGCTTTGCTGCCCCTATGGTAACCAAGAGGTCGAAAGAAATTAAAATTAACAAATTAACAAAATAAAAACGTAACGTCAAACGTTGGTACATCGAAATTGACCCTCGAAATGTTGAGCTGCATGCAAGATTTGCAGTTGCGCGGTTTTTTTGAAACACCCTGTACAGCGCATTCCATCTGGAGGATTGGTGCCTGCATAAAAGTTTTGTTGTAGCGGAATTAACGTAGACTCATACATGTGTTTTTCGCATTTAACTGTCCCCAAGGAAACTTTTTTTTTTCTTTCTCTTTGCTCCATGCTGACGGTAGAAATAAAATCGTCAGATGTCAACATAGCTTTCTGGAGCCGCACGATTTTGACCTCGGTTGCAAAAGATATATCTTTAATTTCTTCAGCATGAAGTTTTTGCTAAAATATGAACAGTCGCAATTTTTCATCAATTCCGAGACATCAATTCCGCCGCCACTTCCTGTGTGCTTGGAATGCACCAAGAATTCTGCATCAATTGAAAACCGATCGAGAACTGCATCAAATCAGCAGCTGCATGTGTAAAAGCCTTCGGGAACGTTTTCCGGGCTTTAAACCTTGTTCCATTTGAAGACATAAACTGAGAATGCTTCACACTCTTCCATTTAAATACACAGAAAAACTTTAATTTCCATGCCGAGAATGAAGTTTTCGACCGAGTTTTCATTGTTGAAAGAATTCTGAATTCACGCTGAGCACACAAGGGAGCATTCTTGGCTCATATCTTCAAGTGGAATGAGGAGTATAGCGGACACCAACAAGTAGGTTGACAACAAGCAATGAGCGGTGAGAGAAGGGGGGTTTGATCAGGGTTATTTATTTTATTTATTTATTTTGTAAATCGCCACAAAATGGTCTGGTGACACGTCAATATCTAAAAGAAGAAACAAAGGAAAAAGAGAAAAAGGATGCAGGTAAATACAACATGATGAGACAAATGGAGCAAACATTTCACGACAGGGATAAAATACGAGGAAGTGGGTGGCAGAGAGGATCGGGGGACTTGGATAGAACGGACTGAGGCAGAAGTGGACTGAGGTATAGAATTGGACAAAGGAGGGAGTTTCGAAGGGATTTTTTGCATGGAGGTGGTAGCTTACACCTGTCCTAACTTAACTTAACCTAACCTTACCCGGAGAAATAAAAAAAAAATCAGCATTCAAAAATGCAAAAATTCTGCCTCAGTCCACTTCTGCCTCAGTTCGTTCTGCCCCAGTCACCGGTCCCGGCAGAGAGTTCCAATCCCGGACGCTCTGCGTGGAAAAACCATTGAAATGTGGCGAGTAGGTAGTAAAATGGGAAATGAACATGGAGGTGATGGTAACTGCGCGCCTATAGGTTTGGAATTAATGAGGGTAAATGCTGAGGCTTATTTGGGAGCTCAGAATTAACGATGTCATGGAAAAGCTGCAAGCGTTTTCATGACATTGTTAATTCCAAGGTTTGGTACGATTTAATTGTGGAAATGGGGAGATTAAACATAAATCACGTCTCGAAAGTTCATGAAATCTTGGTTTCACGTTTGTCGAAACGGAGAATGAGTGAAGACAGTTTGTTGAGTTGAATGGTGAAGAGAGTAATAGAGAGTTGAATGGTGATGAGAGTTTGCATCGTCAAATAGGCCTATAGATGTCGTGTGATTTCAGGACTGATCATTTTACAAATGTTCGATGGCACGAATTCACTTGTCCGTGTGTCATGTGCAGGAATTGAAGTGGAGTCAAGAAAACCAATTCCACGAGGATTGGTGCCAAATCTTTGAACTAAAGGATACATGAGTTTATCCTGTCTTTTATTCTACTTCATTGGTACGACCACAGACAAGCCTGAATCCGAAAGAATGAAAAATGTCGGTCTTTTATGCTGTGAGAGAATCTAGGAATGAAAATTAACAGGCAGGATACTTATACTTTAGCGCAAAAATGGCTGTGTGATGCTGCTGCATAATACCGTGGGATAGTTTGATTGAAGGCAATTTGCGGAAGCAATCCGGTCGGTTTGACTTCAGAATTCCAAACTACATCTGGACCGAACGGATTTACAACCTTGCTCGCATTAGTCAAATTAGGACGCGTTGGTTTAAGGTTGGGTTGGGACAGGTTAAATTATTATTATTTTTTATTATGAAAATCTCAACAATGAAGTTCAACAATGAAATTTGGATAGGTTGCGGCAGGTTCGGACAGGTTAAAGTGAGGTGAGGTTAAGCTATAGTTTAAATCGAGAACCAGAGCGATGGAAAAGAAAATTTTTCCAAGTTCCATTGATCGTGGTTCAATGCAGGCGTTGACAGATCACAGCTCAACCGCATCATCGGAACCTGCGTTGATTAAAAAAAGAGACAACTTTCCGGACGGATGTGTTGATGTTCATAAAGTGAGATTCGGCGTTTTTCGTGCAATTACAAATACGGAAAGCAATTATCCACACTGCTCTGGTGTGTGGTAATCTGCCGATGCAAACGCGATGCAATCCGAAATAATGCAAAAATAGACATAAAATCTTCAAAAACGAAAGCAGAAATATTTTTGAGAGAATCCACGCCACGCTTTTGGGCTTCTGGTAAGTGGCAAAGTTCCGTTATTCGGCAGCTGCGAAGATGGTACGGAGGTATGCATGTGTCGAACGTGAGTTTCGCAAGTGAAACTTTCCGCTTTCCTTCTTGATTAACATTTTCAATTCGCTTTCTTCCTCCCAGCGATCAAGATCAACGGAAATGCTTGCGTTGGTATAAGGCCTGAGCAAAACATTTATTGGGCAGATTTTCGTGCGCGAAATTGACTCCCCAGTACGCACATGGCTACCATGTGGGAAAAGATTTGGGACCGATCGATTTGCCTCTTTGCCCGATTCGCCTCTTTGAGGCCACGCATATGCACATATAGAGTTACTCCGTGCTTGTCATAGAGTATTACTCCGTGCTAATCCTAGAGTTCTCCTATGTGCTTGTCTTACAGCGTAGAAATCATGACGGGGTTAACGCTAACTCCGGGGGTAAAGCAAATGCGAAGCAAATTTTTATCACTGGATTAGATAGGAAAAAGTTGCCTCGTATTGGAGTTACGGATCGGGGGAACTGGGATAGAACGGACTGAGCCAGAAGTGGACTGAGGCAGAAGTGGACTGAGGCAGAATTAGACAAAGGAGAGAGTTTTGGAGGGAGTTTTTGCATGGAGGTGGTAGCATACACCTGTCCTAAGTTTAACCTACCTGACCAAACCTAGCCCGTAGAAATTAAAAAAAAAATCAGCCTACAAAAATGCAAAAATTCTGCCTCAGTTCGTTCTGCCCCATCAGTCACCGGTCCCGGCGTTACCTCCGGAGTTAGCGTCAACGATCCGTCATAATCTCTCCGCCGTTAGTGTTATCATGCTCGTCTTACTAGTAGAATTGCTCCGTTTATTAACTCCGTTAATTGGAGTTCTGGGTACACACAAAAGACAGGCCATCCAGATTCAGTACGCCAACAACGCAACTCTTCAAAATCACACTTCAGGATGCTGTCATGTCAGCTTCTGTTGACAAAGACATTGTCATATGCATCTATAGAAAAAGTTGGGTTGTCACGCCATCTATTCATTGAAGCCCTGTCCGACTTTACACCACAACTTTTTGAAAATATCTACAATCTTCAGTCAATCTTGATCGGGAGTGTCTCAATATCCTCACTTTCAACTCTTCGATTAGCCAGGGATAGTCTCTATAGACCATCAGGGATGATCTAGAACGTGCTTATCCCATATTCCTCTGTGCTTGCCTTGGTGTTACTTTGCTCTTTTCCTGCTCTCGTGGGTGCAACATCCGAGTAGGCATGGCAGTTTTGTTTTCATCAACTTGCGATTACAGCCTTTAAACTGTGCGTAAATATGCATGTTCAATTCACATTCCGTCGATGGAGAGACAACTTCACGGACAGCTTCACATGTGAGCATCCAAAGCTGAATCTATCGGGGCTTGAAAGCACGGCTGAAGTTGCAACTTGTAGGGCAAAACGTGCATGCACAGTACAGTGACGGTGGAATTAATAGACCCACACATGTAAAAAATGCGACTGTTCAGATTTGAGTAAAAAATCCATGCTGCAGAAATTAAAGATCCTCTTTAACAAGCGAGGCCAAAATCTGACACTTGTAGAAAGCCTTGTTGAAATCTGATGCTTTAATTTCTACCGCCTGCATGAGAGTAAAAATAAGGAAAAAAAGTTTCGGAGGCAACAGTTAAATGTGAAAAACACATGTATGGGTACATTAATTTCTCCGCTACTATAATACTCACTCTCCCAAGTGCGAGCACGATTATGCAAGCTTAATCGTTGAAGTCGCGCAAGGCATTAGTCGTCTGTCACGATCAGCTGGTAGGACGATCCGATCTGTTGCTGATGAGCAGAACGGGTTCAGATTTCACGCCGTACAGGTACCTGCAAAAATATTGCTCTCAACAAAAGCGTGTAGACATGTTCTTAGAAGATGCTCTGGAAACTTTTTGTTGCTCATCTTCATCTGTGATGACGTCTGGACTTCGAAAAGGTAACTTTCCCATCATTTTCCCACGCCGACACATATCTACAGAGTCTACCAAATGTCTTCGAACATGGGAGAAATTTTGAGGGCCAGGCTAATGCAGGTGCCAACGAATTTCAACAGGGCAAGATGCAACTTCACAGCTTTCGCACGAGTGTCATGTTGTTTTGCAGCGCACGAAGCCATTTTTGGATTCGAAATTCCCCTGCGAGTTAAAGCCGAGCTCCTATGTTCGAAAACTTTAGGTAAGACGTGAAGATCTCTTCTCCAATCTGTTTGCTAAGTCTAATGGACCTTAACAAAATGGTATTCATCCCTTTTTATGTGCCCTTTTACTGATTGGGCCCTTCTTTAAAAAGGCAAAACGGGTCCTGCGAAGTCTTTTCCCTTACAAAATAGGACTATACTTCATGCATTTCTCACATTGCCTGCGTTTTCTTTCAGGCTTTTCCTTACAAAAACGGCACTTCACCATTTTGCAAATAATTGTATCCTCTGCAAAATGGCATTTCCCCAGTTTAAACGGTCTCCTTTCCTTGCGAAAGGGCACTGCTCCACTCTGTGAAGTAATCATACTTTTCTTGGAAAAAAGGTACCTACCTATTTTCGATATGTTGCAAAAAAATTTTATTTAAAAAATGGCCGTTCGAAACGTTGAAACGTCTCCCTTCCACGAGAAAAGGGCTACTTCTCCACTTTGTCTTCAGCTAAACAACTAGGTACGTACAAAAAAGCCTTTCATTAGTGCGTAGCGCAGCGAAGAGTATGACAGCGGCGGCGGAATTAACGTATCTACTCGATACATGTAAAAAATTGAGACCGTTCAGATTTTGGCAAAAACTCCACGGTTATGCAGACAGAAATTGATGATCCTCTTTTGTAACCGAGGTAAAAATCTGACACCTCCAGAACGCTTTGTTGAAATCTGGAAATTTCTACCCCCTGCATAAGAATAAAAAGAAAGAAAAAAAGTTTCGGAGGCAACAGTTAAAAGGGACAAACACACGTGTGAATACATTAATTCTGCCGCTACTATACTTACGAGACAAGGAGGTGGGACGAGCCAACTGCACCTTGGCAGCAACCAACAGAGCTTTATTCGCGTCCTCGCACAGGTGGCACTTAGTATTAACTTTGTGCAGTTGGTTGTCCAACTATCTTGATTAGGAAGTTCCTTCAAAGGAAGATTAGGAAGTGCCTATCAAAATCACTGCGCTCTACGATCACTACGCCTGTAGGTAAAGAAGGAACAACAATTCTGTTCCGAAACCGTTGTTTCGCACACACTACCAACCCCTTGGGATATGGAAAGCTTTGTTGCTGTACGGGTATAGTGGCGGCGGAAAAAGATTCCACATACGTATGTTTTTCCCACTTAACTGTTGCCTCCGAAACTTTTTTTTTCTTTTTACTCTTATGCATTTGGTAGAAATTAAAGCGCCAAATTGCAACGGAGCTTTCTAGAGGTGTCAGATTTTGACATTAGTGATGAAAGATGATCTTTTATTTCTACAGCATGGAGTTTTTGCTGAAATCTCTGTTACAGAAATTTTTCATATGTGTGGGTAATCTTTTTCCGCCGCCAGTATACCTACTCGTTTCAGCACAGATGCATTAGTTCCCAAGGAAAGCAAAACCATTTTATCAACTTATGTGTTTATTTCAATTTCAATTAAATTATATTTTTTCGGGGTTCCCTCCAATCAAAAATCACAATAACAGTTCTGCAATTACAGGAAAAAGTTAAAAAATGTAAAAAGGGTATGAATAACAAAGAGAACGGAAATTCTATGACTCTCGTAAAGATTCCAATCGAGATTGAAAAGTGGCCAAGTTTAGCGGGTTTGCAAAACACATCCCTGGGAAGTGAGTTTCATTGAGTGATGGTGCGATAATCTGATTTGCGCTTGATCTAAGCTTTAAGCCCCATAATAGGTACCTACCTACTTTACATTTCTTGCATTGGTGAGCTTGGAAAGGGTCAAAATCAAGTTGATTTAAAAGCTATTCGGGGCCAACGTCGGCGTGCAATGCGATTTGATGGACTTGGGACTTCGCAGTTACGAATATAAGGCGCATGTGGGAATATTTTGATCCCAGATTCCCCTTCGTGGGAATTTTTCGCATTTGTTTCCCCGCCCACGTTTTCTCCATGCCGATGAGATTGGCACCAAAGGTTTTCCCTTCAGATCTCTTGAAGTGTGAAAAAACAGACTCTGTTCATGATGCTTGATGGGAAGCTGATGGCGCTCGAATCTTCTTTGACGGAAATCGGGATTCGTGACATTGTCTGCTATACTGCGATTGCCGTCTCATTGTCTTAAATGGTCGAATCAAAGATTGGTTTTCTGTCTGTTCTTCAAGTCTCCACTGCCACTCGCGACCTAAATCTGACGTTGATGTCGTGGCAGAGCCAAATTATATTGAGTCTCTCTGAAAATCAACTGGCCAATTCATTTTCACTGTCAATCGGCGGTATTTTTTGCGGTTTTTCCATCCATCTCTACATCTTCACACTTCATTCACTTGATAACAATCAAATCAACACAGGGTGGCCGTATAATACCAACAACCAGTCAGCAGGAACTAGCCACTAGCAGGGCTATTCATCAAAAAGGGCCATTGTTAAGAAAAAGGCTATTGTTTCGAAAAAATCTTTGCCGTTGACACCGTGACAACTTCCGTTGCCGCTTAAAAAAGTTGCCAATGGAGGCAACATCTTCAAGCTGCTATAGCGGAAATTACCACCGAGGCAACTTCCTTAAGCTGCACTAACGGTGGCAACTTCATCGAACTGCTAACGGAAGTTGCCACCTTGTCAAGTTCCTTGCGCTGGAAGGGTGAAAGTGAAAATGGCCATCTTTCAGGAAATTTTCTCCGCCAAATTTGCAAATCAGGGCGCTCGCGGTCTCACTCATGTCATCCTCGAAGAAATGCGCAAGGTTCGGCGACATGGCGACGACGCACGCTTGCCAAAAACAAAAAAGACAGATGCTATCCAGCATGTTGAGTTTTGGGACCTCTTTTGGTACCTCTTTCGCGCAATAAAAGGATCAAGACGACACGATTTTCGTCGTGGACTTTTGAAAATGTGCTTCAGTTGAGACATCGTTCGTGAGTCGTTTAGCACTTTTGATTTATTTTTGATAAGAACAAGAGCCAATGCACATCGGACCAGCAGGTCAAGTGAATCGAATAAGCGAGTTTCAATCTCGAACCAACGCGGAAAAGAAAGCCAAGAAACTCTGGAAAATACAGACAAAATTACTGAAGTCGCCTGCAAAAACGTGTCAAGCCGCAGTTGAAAGATCTGCGATATTCTGGTGAATGCCTATGTTCTTTCAATGATCTCAAGTGCGTTTCCCTCTCGATGCCTTTGGATTCCTTTCATTTTAGAACGCATTTGGTTTTTCAAAAGCAGCCATGTTGACATCATTCATCTATCCACAACGATTTAGAAAAGAGAAAAACCCCTGTCATTCTGTTAACTATGCTATTTCTCGACCCTTTTATTTCTAACTCGAAATAAACAGCTGCGAAACGGATTGCCAGCAGCGCATACCTCGTGGCTTGCACCGGTTCCCGTCAGAACACCTAAGTTAAGCAACGTTTGGCCTGGATGATATACTCGGATGGGAGACCACCCTTGTACCCCAGGTTGCGCTGCTGGAAGGGGGCTTAGTGGACAAGTCCCTCGTCTCCTTCGGATGAGACGTTAAGCAGGAGGTCCCGTGTGCAGCATCACACTGTGCACGTTAAAGAACACCTAGTTCCAGTCCAAGAGAGGCTGGCAGGAAACAATACACAGAAGCCACACATCACAAGACACACGTCTCCGCTCTGCAGAGCATATTCGGTTCGGAAAATCCTGCGGGTTGGCGTGAACACGCCGTAAAACTGATCCGAGCATTTTTTGAAATTGACCCTGATCGAGTCATTTAATTTGTACTGGATTTGTACCAATTTGTACCGCAAAATTTTTTATTTGTACCGCGTCCGGAAAGCTGGAATTCCCACTTTTTCAATGCTCGGCTATCTTGACGTCAAGACAGCCGACCACTTTCCAGAAATCGTACCAGCGCATTTCCGATCGGAAAACGCTTTGTGCCATGAATTTGTGCTCTGTTTGTGGCGTCCATAACATTCGTACACATTAATTTGTCCCGCGTCCGCTGGTAGGTACGATTTCAAGAAAGTGGTCGGCTGTCTTGACATCAAGATTGCCGACCATTCCGACGAAAAAAGTGGGAATTCCAGCTTTCCGGACGCGGTACAAATTGGTACAAATCCCGTGCAAATTAAGTGACTCAATTTCATGGTCAATTTCAGAAAATGGTCGGCTGTCTTGACACCAGCAAAATTGGACAAATATTGAAAACCAAAACAGGACCTCAGCAGTCTCAAAACGCTTGTAAAAATGTCTGTCACATAACAATAACAATAATAACACTCTATCGTCCAGGAAATGGCCTTCGATTTTCTCACACAATCACTTGTGTTTTTTTCGGCTGTGCGAAAAAGACAATCATATCAAAATGTCATGGTTCCAATTTCAGTTAAAATTACGGCAAGAACATTGAAAACTTTCTTACCATCCTGCTTGAGATTTGACTCCGAGTTTGGTGTCCTTGAACCATTGAGGCTATACTGCTGGAAATTCTCAAAATCACTGTCAATTTTCACGAACACTCCGCGAAAGCACACATAATTGCTGGGATCACTGATCGCCAACCATTTCCAGATGTGGAGAAGCGAGCGGTACACTCGAAAAAGTAAGGAAACTTCTAAGCAGAATAGTTTTTGTCGGATACCAAAGTAGCGTTATCAAGGCAGAACTGTTGAATCACATGTTGACCGATGTCTTTCCTTCTTTGCTGATGGGCACGATGATCATGAGACAGGTAAAGACGTTTCAGTCAGGGGATTGCAAGAAAGATCGTCAAATTAAGGAACGGAAGCAACAATGGACGTTGGACAAAGTTGAGATGTCACTGCGTAAAATGGGTTGCGGTCAAAAAGTTAGGCGAACCACAGGACAATGTTTGCAATTATTAGTAAAATAGGCACCAATTTTTCGTATTTGTTCGTTACTTTTAGGTAGGTACTTCACGAGTACTTTACAAACAGAGTGATGTCTTTTAAACGTCTTATTAAACGATTTAACAAGTTGCACCATCAATCATCATGCGTAGACGTTCAGCAAAATGTTATGGCGTTTAGCAAATGTTATGGCGTTTAGCAAATGATGGGCGTTTAGCAAAATGTTATGAATGTTTAGCAAAATGCCTTGGATTAAGAAAATGCCTTGGCGTTCAGCAAAATGTTTTTAAATAATTGACCGAGGTCAAAACGGGTCAATCTTTGTTGGTCATTTGATCAAGATCTTTGCTCATTGGTCTTTGATCATCAATCTTATTTTGATCTTTGATCACTGATCTTTGATCATTGATATTTGATCATTGATTGTTCATCATTAATCGTTGATCTTGTGTCGATTTTTGATCTCTGATCATTAATCTTATTTTGATTTTTGATCGTTGATCATTGTGACGATCTTTGATCGTTGATCTTATATTGATATTTGATCATTGATCTTATTTTGATCTTTGATCGTTGATCTTTGACCGCTGATCCTTGTCGATCATGATTCAACACTGAAGATCATGATTCCATTTATACAGATCCAAACATCACTTTGCGAAAGAATTTTTTACGCGGAGCATTTGCTGGCGCTTTCAACGCAAGCGTAATGTGCAATTAGCAGTTTAAACTGATGACTGAATTGCGTTTACATGCTACACTCGCACACGGTGAACTTGATATGTCTTGCACACATGATACTCGATCACGTAAATCAAATGGGGAAAGCATGGAGTTTTGCAATATCTCAAATCCGCAGAAACAAGTCTCCGTTTTCATCCTTTGTCACAATGTGGCACTTTAATTTCTGTCCTCCCGAAAATTTTCTGGTCAAAATGTTTCGAAACGAATACGAGAGAGGATACTCCCATGTCATGTCCTGGGAGCAAGATTCACCAAACTGGAGTCCAAAGACGCTTGTGCACACCAAGTCTGGCCTGGTGGTGATCTGGGGTATGTTCGTTTTGAAGTTGGAAAAAGTGCATCTTTTTGGATGCTTTTCGCCATCAGAGCCGTTGACGATATCAGTGGAAGTTGAGTTGTCCGACAAAATCACCGGCCATTGTTCACAATCACAGTTGAGTTAAACGACCACAATCTTGGACGATTTCGTCACTGCGCAGTTGTTTACCAAGATCGCACAGGAATCCGCACTGATTATCCAGAAAACAAAAAACAAAAACTATTTACGTCACATCAAAAGCATCTGTCGCAACTCTTTGCTTTGTGACATTCGACGGAAAAAATGCCAAAAATGTCGATCCCAACGTCGCAATCGCGGTCACTTAATGGGAAATTCCATGCGAACTCTGAGCGGGAACGCCTTGATTCTGAAAGGGATAGTTGTTTTGGGTAATTCCGCAGAACAATTAGTTGATCACCTGGGCGAGGTGCCTCCGTTTTTCGGATTAATTGGTCTCTTAGAAGGACTAATTAATAAGCCAACAATTAATCCGCCGGAATATCAAATTGTGCGTCAGGGCGGGCAAGGTTAAAATTTCCCCTGATTTGTTCCGCCAGATGAGCAGGAACGTCGCTTGTTCCGGGCTCAACGGTCCAGGAAGACTCCGCCTGTGGATCCCGCGAGGGAGAGAACCGCCACAGGAAAGTTATCCGGCCTGGTGTCAGACAAAAAGTGACCACGGCCCAATGCGGTTGACTTTGATGCCCGAACATGCCGAATTCGGCAGTGTTACAATTACATTTCTAACGGTGTCGGGAGGACACAGGGCCCGATGCGTTGTGCCGACGGGGGCCCGCTTGACTTTGCCAATTGGCCAGACCCCTGTTTCGATTCGAATGCCCCCTCCGCGCGCAGTGGCAAAGGCAGGGGCACATTCTGCAAAGCGATACGACACGGTTCAGGCGGGCAAAATGAAAATCGAGCATCGAGCTGAATGAAATCCCACTGGCAACTTTCATCGCTACAACACGCTGCGTGAGCACGGACCGTTACAAAAGATGCACAGCGCATAGTTTGAAAAACGAAGAGAAAAAAAAAACGATATAGAAAGAGAAAAGTGGTCGTTAAGTCCAAAGATACCCGAGGAAACCAGAAAAAAAAAACGAAAACGAAACGGCAGCATGCCAACCACCTCACCTGTCCTGATCTTGTTGTTTAATTATTGGCAGAAGTACAGGGTGGTCGAAGAGATAGCCACAAGAATGCCCACAATTGCACAAGACACGCAAACTGTAAACAGGACAGGATTAAAGCACAGGTTCACCAATTGTGTGTCTGATATCATGATTTCTCTCAACCTCGATCCCTTACTTGTCAGAAGGGCTGACAAGAGGATGTCTTTCCTCACAAAAATATTTAAGGGGTTTTCTCATATCCAAATTCCTGACGACTTTCCTCCTGATTTTCATGAAAGGCGGTCTCTCCACCAGCATCAATTCAAAATCCCATTAATCAAATCAAACTCTTTTCTCTTCTCCTTCTTCCCGAGAACTTTGAAGTCATGGAACTCTCTTCCAAGCAATTCTCCTCTTTTAAAATGTGTGCCAATTCAGGTTTAGGAACTTCATTTCCATCAAAGGTCATGTGGTTTTATGGTCAAATTGTTAGGTTAATTGAGTCTTTTCAAACCGAGGCTTCCTGTCCGCACCGTTGCTTTTTACATGTTATTGCACGATTTCTTTAACTTTTTTTGTTCTCCCTGCTGTGCAATTGCTTCGAGTGTGTTCACATCTCGCGTCAGTGTTATTTCTTATTGTTATAATTTCTCCGTATAGTTATGTATTTGCAACCAAATAGCAAATTAAAATGATTGATTGATTGATTGATTGATTGATTGATTGATTGATTGATTGATTGATTGATTGATTGATTGATTGATTGATTGATTGATTGATTGATTGATTGAAAGCACAATGAAGAAAGACGCGAACAGAATGTGTACGTTGAGCAAGGCTGGGACAAACACTGTAGACTCAAGCTATTTAATATTCCGAACGGTTCAACGGAAACAATTTGGTCGTCCATACGGAAAATACAGAAAGATCCAAGGCTGGGTGTGAACCATCCCTTGAGGGGGTGTGAACCATGGGAGATTCCTGCTGTGAAACATGCGGTTGGCTTACGACACAAGTCTATTGGACATAGTCAGGTTTGGTTCACGCATTTGGTGACGGTTTGGATTCAATTCGGTTTTGTTAATTTATTGGCCTTAATTTTGTGATATTGGTCGTGTGTTGCTATGAGATGGCGAACATTTAACTAAGTAGACAAACGTTGACAAAATTTGTTTCCAATCACATATGTCTCACGCAGGAGATCAAAAAGAAAATCAAAAGAGTAATTTCCAAAATTCTTACCCAAAAAGTCCAGCTCTAAACCAACCTTTTTTCAGTCGTCCTGGCCGATCCAAATGCAGGACTTTTGTCCCAATGTCGGAGAAAAAATGAGATCGCTTCGCTGCAATGTGTGCTGCGAGCATTTTGAAATATTCAGGCGCCACTCAGAAAATGTGATTCAGAAGAGGAATGAATGTATACGAATTTGGATGTGTGTTTTGCGATTCATTCAAATTCGTTTGGAGGGATTCCAGAAAAGTATTGGCGCATGAAAATGATGAATTTCATTGCAATGATGTGTGTTCAGGGGGTCTTTCAAGTTTGTTGGCGCAACACTGTAAAGATTTCAATGAACAAAGGGAAAAACATGTTGACGTCATAATGTGTTGCAGCCAGCAAAATTGCATGAAATCCTGTCTTGGTGTGTCTTCTGGTGTTTCTCTGGGCAGCGTTTTGGAGCCGCTACTTTTTCCAGTGCTGGATCTGTCTCTTTGCTGTTAGTGTGGGTCTTTATCGTCCAGTCGACGCGACGGTCCGGAGAGCTTGTTTCTAAATTCAAAACAAATCGTCAGAATTTCGACCAATCGGATGCGACCGAAATCGTAATGACGCAAGCAAAAAACAGTTTCATGAACACACATTTCCGAAGCGGTTTCGGGGAGCAACCTTGTGTGGCCGAGTAGTCTAGAGCACCGGCCGTTAATGCGGAGGTCACAATGGCGGTGGTTCGAATCCTGCGGTAAAATGTTCGATTTTTTTTAAATACAGAAGTGCTTTTTGACACCAGTGGCAGTTGGTTCACACCAGGAACAGGAAAGTTTAGGTTAGGTTAGATTACCTTTTGATGTCGTAATCGCGGTTTTAATTCGGGCAAGCACCTGATTGGTCGAAATTCTGGCGATTTGTTTGGAATTGAGAAATTCGCGAACGGAGAGCTAGCTAACTGGGTCTTTCCCAAAGCGATATCAGCATGATCGAAACTTCGTGTGCCAAGTGGAAGACAAGCCTAAATGTTGATAAATGTGAACCACCCTTCTTCTCTCAGCAACGTACTCCAACGATCCTTATACTCAATCAATTTACAAGGTCCACAGGACGAGCATTTAGATAAAAATATCGCGGATGCATCTCTTTCAATGATCTGCGAATTGCGATGGTAACTGCATATCATTTCAAACAACTGCTGAAACTTGCAGGTCAGTTGGCTTTCTAATCCGTAACTTAGAACATGCTACAATTGCAGTCAAGTTGCGGCATTCAAGACTCTAGTCATCCAAATTCTTGAATACGCTTGCCCTTTTTGGGATCCTTGCTTGGCTGGGAAGTTCATGCCATGGAAAGAGTCCAGCGCCGGGTTGCCTGACCCATTACTGGAATATAAGAACGAAACGTTTCTGCGCTGTTGGAAGGGACAGGGTGACCAAGCTTGCAGCAAAAATTCCCGAAAACGTTCCCAAACATCTATTATCATCTGCAACACAATGTCCTAGATGTTACAGGAGGATGCATTTGACCCAGCAAACCAGTGTCGTTTCATGAGGCAAATATTTCTGCCCTTGCTCTTTCTGTTGAAGCTACATCTGTCTGAGTCATTAAAAATCGGTTGGCAAGAGCCGGGCATGCTCCCCGACGAAATATCTGTAATTACCAGATTTGTGACAATGCATGAATGGGACTGTCGCCTGAACTTTTTCGGTGATGCAGTCTCCTGTCATAGTGTCCCAAGATTTTGAAATTGAAATTCCGTTTCCAGGTGCCCAAAAGTTTTTGGCTTTTTTGATGGATATTTTTAAATTTTTATCAATCCTGCTGTCTCTCAGGGAGAAAGTTCACATTTGGGATACATATGCAAAAAAGTGTCAGAAGTGGAGTGCTGAAGCCATGAAAAGCTGCCTTTTAAAAATAAATGGAACCCGAAAGGAAAAAGAAAATTTGGATGGCACAAAGGGGAAGTTTTTCCCGGTAAATACCAGTTCAGAAAATTTCAGGCCTCTGGTTCCTCATAGGTGTGTCATAGTTAAGCATTTTCAGCCTGAGATGTTCCATTGTTTACATGTTGCCAGCAGCACATACCACATCGCCTGCATCGGTTCTCATTAGAACACCGATGTAAAATGTAAAGCAACGTTGGGCCAGGACGGCACTTGGGTGGGAGACCATCATTGTATCCCTTGTTGTGCTTATGATGCTGCACACGGGACCTCTCGGTGGAAGAAGCAGGTCCTGTGTGCAGCATCACATTACGCACGTTGAAGAACAACCAAGTGCAGGTCGAAAACAGTAGCCTCAGCGTTCCCCACGATTCTAAAAAATACTTTTCAAGGTTTTTTTTCCAGGTTTTCAAGGATTTCTTGAGTGACAGAAAGCGGCCCCCATGTGGCCGTTGGTCACAAAAGTGGGGTCTGTGGGAGACCACCAGCAGGATCCCAAGGGACTGAGCTTCTGGGAGGAGATTTGGGAGATGTGAGTACCTGAAAAGCCTAAGGTATCTGACAAGAACATGTTCACGAATGCCAGCTGATGGCAATTTTCAATGTTTTTTTAACCAGATTATAGTGATTTTAAGTTTTATTACAAATCATCGACAGCGCAGTAATTTGCTGCAATCTTCTATCCTTGAAATTTAGTGGCCCTTTAAAGGGCCGTTGGTTATTTAACTCAAAATAAATGCAAAAGAACATTTTTCGTTTTTTGTGTTTTCATGGTGCATGTCTTTTTGGTTATTTTCCTTCAACTTATTTTTGAGACACACGCATTTATTCTCCATAAACCCCCAAAATTGCACTTCCTACAGCGGAGAGATTATGACGGGGTTAACACTAACTCCGAGCTGCGAGGTAAATTTTTTCCATTGGAGCAGATGGCAAAAATTTGCCTCGCAGCTCGGAGTTGGCGTTACCCACATCATGATCTCTCCGCCTCTGGTGTCCTCCAAATTTGCTGCAGAATTGAAGAAAAACTTATTGCAACAAAAAGCAGCTCATTATCCACTGTCATAATTACTTAAACATGCAATTGTGTCATTGCCACACCACGAACACACCGATTTTGACCATCAGGACACATTTTACACAAGTGTGCAGAATTCCAACCTTCAATGTTATTCCAATTGCACACTTGAAACTTTAACTTATGAATCGTTTCGCATTCATGCTGCAAAAATGCCACGCAAAGAGGCTCCTCAGGGGCGTAGAGATGGGGAGGGGTTTGGGGGTCTTCCCCCAACTTGTGGGAATAACTGGATGAAAGTTGGAAAATCGATTTTTGGGAAAAGTGAACTCCTCGCTCCTTGCCTCATGCCCAAGGGGCCACATGCAAAAAATCCCAAGTCACCCCCATTAAAAAACCGAAAATATTTTGTTTCATATAGCTTCTAGACGCTGACTTTCTTTTCTTTAAAGCTTTTCATTAATTGATTTGCTTGCAAGTTCTTTTGTTTTTAACTCCAAAATTTAAACAAATTATATTGCTGAAATTGAGTTTGAATTCACTGTATTTATTGCGCACCACGCCCTCGAGGCCCCTCGGCTGGGCCGCGCCCAGTGCTGCAGCCGGAAAATCCCCCACACTGAGAAAAACTGAAATTAATAGCAATCTTGGTTGAGAAATCCCTTTGCTGGGCTTGGTGGGGAATTTGGCCTCTAGAACACGTTTTTTGCACCCGAAATGATCACTAAATTTCAAAATTTATTCAGACCCCCCAAATGGGCCGTGCCCAGGAGATACTCCAGCTGCAAGAAAACCTGAGATAGTAATCTTGGTTGGGAAATCTCTACTTTATTAGTTGGGAATTTCTATAAATCTCCCCCCCCCCAAAAAAAATTTGCCTTCGCTACACCCATGATGCTCCTGCCTGCCCAACAGCCAGGATCGGGAGGGCCTGATCTTATATC